>JAUZNK010025720.1:0-19789 GCA_035046665.1 Euphysa ruthae | reverse complement strand
TTTTTCTGTTTTTTTTTTTTTTTTTTTTTTTTTTTTTTTTTCTCTACAATATCTACTTTCATACTCAAGTTGTCCTTGAAAAATATTTTCTATTAGTACTTTAGAAGTTAGGCATTGTTGGACGAAAATAAATGTTTTATATTTTCATTTTAAAGAAACTATGATTTTTATCTTTTGTTGCACTTTCAAAATAATAACATTTTTCATTACGATTTCGCATGAATTGTAAAATCTTGAAATATCAGCATGGGATAAATATGATTACTATTTTTTGTCAGTTCAAATAAAAGTAAGAAACGAAAATTCCAACGATTTGTTTTTCTCCAAAAGAATTTTTCTCTCATAACTTCTATTTTAAAAATTTCACGAACAAACATTTATTTTTTTTACTTTAACTTTAACGAACCTTTGAATAATATTTCTTATTTGCTTAGAAATCTGTTGCAAAATTTGATCAGGATATTTTGACGTGTTTACAAATTTATTCATATATTATGATTCATAAATATACATTCTTTGGCATCGATTAGTATTTAAAAATATGTCTAATTTCAAGATTTTGTGATTATTTAACTGTTATGTAATAGATTATGAACTCTTTGATGTGAAAACTTTTAAAATTTTATTTATTGTTACCTGATTTCTAGAACGGGTATAAATAATCAGAGTTTTCTTCCAAAAGGTCTGTATTTATCTTTTATTTAGGTGTCTATTTTCCTCAAGGAGTTTGCGTCGAAAAGGTTTTCATTAAATCTAATAAAATTTTAATCAAAGAAGGAAGCTGGTCTTTAGTTTACAGAGAAGTCAATTTAAACGCTTCCGAGTTTATAGGAAAATGTTTTTTTGTTATATTTATACAAACAATGGCTTATATAAGCTTAGCTATCCAATGTTAAAAGAGGTATAGTTCTGACATGCCCTAACAAATAATTGCTTGCTTGCTCGAAAACAAAAACGGGATTTAATAAGGGAAATATTTATGTAATCCTGAGGTATTTGACATTTTGATTCAGCTGATATATATCAAACGGAAATTAGTTTTTTGATTTTGATTTATCGCCACAGTAAGCTAAAAAAATATATACTTGAATAAGAAAAAGAAGCATGACATTAATAAATGATTTTCTTCCTTTAAAGGTGGTTAAGATGACATTAATTAATCATTTTAATTCTATTTAAGTATTCTCTTGTGCGTTATTTGACATCCTACCTAATCCTTTTTAAAAGTCTTAATTGATTATAAAATATCATCTAAGATTGCTGTGCTAATATCGATGACAATATGTTAAAATTTTTTCAATATATTCACTATTAAAGTCCTGTCATATTACCAGATAGTTGAAATATTCGACAGTTGCATCTATGAAAGTAAAGCTTTCTATCAAATATTACTTTAAATCAAATTTGATGTATTGAAAATACCACAGCTGCGTTAAAACCTTTCAAAGTTTGTTTTATATTTTGTTCCTCTCGTTCGTTCGTTTTCAAAGTTCGCTAGTATTAAATCTCAATGCATTGACGAGCAAAATTTAGCTTCAATCAA
The DNA here is from genome assembly GCA_035046665.1 of Euphysa ruthae. Taxonomy (NCBI): domain Eukaryota; kingdom Metazoa; phylum Cnidaria; class Hydrozoa; order Anthoathecata; family Corymorphidae; genus Euphysa; species Euphysa ruthae. The sequence continues at coordinate 18,246 of JAUZNK010025720.1, read as the reverse complement.
AATATGCTTGTGTATATTTTATACTCATAAAGGTTATTCCAGCCAAAAGTTTTATGGTATTAAGATACTGTGTAAAGTGTATTATTTAATTTAGCGTGAAATTATCTTTCCAGAGAAATATTAATGATATAAAAAAACCTAATTAAAAAGAATCACAAAAAATGGTAAAATGGATTTGAGTTTTGGACCTTGTGAAGTGGTTCAAGTTTTATGTGAAATATTTACGACGTTTTGGTCGCGCTTTTAAGTTTGATCCAATGCATCAAATGAGATTCCAGTTAACATCCTTGAGTTTTGAATGTGTTTATGGGATAGCTTGTTTGAAACAAGATGAGTTTTAAATTATCGTGCGTTCTCGATCTGAAGTGGCTCCAAATTGTTTTTGCATTCTGCTTGTTGAGATATTACAGGTTTCGCACGGTTTTTAATCCAATTTTAAAATAAAATACATTTTTAAAATATTTGAAATATCTTCAAAAAAATATTTATATAAAAAATAAAATCAAAGGATCTCAAAAACTTCATTTAAGAAACCACCCTACAATTTTCATTTTCTATGTAGATGTTTCCTTGCTAATGTTACTTATTTTTGTACAAAAACATTCTTTGAACAAAACCGGGTTGTAAGTGAGTATGCTTATTTATTTTTTATTTTTTTTTTGGAATAAACGTAACTATATTGCAGAGGCGTTATTGGTAAAAACATAAGTTTAAAATGCATAGAAGCACGACTATAGCAAAGTGAGAGATCTCAATATATTTGACTTTTCAAGAACAGCCCCCACAAGTCAAAAAAGCATAGAAGCAAAATCGCATTTCACTTATATGGATATATTAACGGCCAATTAAATTTATAAATCTTTGATAGACAGACGTTAAGAAATTCTAGTCATTTAAATTAATCTTTTATTAAAAGTATATGACAAGTCTCATACCTCATACAATACATGGATTTTAACTGTAGATAAAATTTCTTAATTCATTATATAAGATATGATCTTTATGGTATTTCTTTAATTGTTAAGTTATTATCCCGAAATGTAATTTCTAATTGGATTTATTTTGTTTATATTTTATTGCTTAGTAACTATTCAATATTATCTTCCTTTATTATAGTAACCCTATATTTCTATGGGATATACTAAAAAGTCGCGTGAAATACAGTTTGATTTCTCAACTAACAATAGGTTCCTCTAATTGAGTTAGACATGTAAGAGGCAATAGCTGTGATTAACAAGTTTATTTCTTAGTTCGCTTTTTCGTTTTCACCCCTACCCGACTTTGTTAACTCCAAACTCTCTATCTTCATTTTGCAGTCACTGGTATAACTATCTATATTCAATTCCAGTCATTGATCCAACTTTCTATCTAAACTCAGTTCCAGTCATTGGTCTAACCGCCATATCTTTAATCAATTCAAGTCATAGGTCTAACTCTCTATCTTTATTCAATTTTAGTTATTGGTCAAACTCTATCTTTACTCAATTCTAATGATTAGCCTAAGATTTGATCTTGACTTAGCCATTAGCCTAGCTTCTTATAATTAATTGTTTACCAAATTGTCTTATATTACACTTAATCTCTTGTTAATCTCCTCTGTCTTTCCCCAGCTGTTTGCCTAAAACTCAGTTTTACTACCTTTTTTATTGTATTGGATTGGTGAGATCATTGATGTAGAGCATTACCAGAAATTGAAACAGGTTTTTAAGATTGAGATTCTAATTTCCAACTTGTTTCCCGTCGCAGTATCCGAATAAAGGTGTCTTGATTATTTTGTCTTTGTTCATCTAGAAAAAGAATTAATAAAAGATATTAAAGACATAGATATTGCATGGATATTAGATTAAATTAAACAGATAAATAAGTACTCATAAAACTTTTTTGAACTTAAATTGTTTTACATTTATTTTCCAATATTCTCTGCTCCATAACCATGTAATTCCATATTAATTTTGGAATTTAAACAAATCTGTGTTTATGGCAATTTTTTGTATTAGGAACTGAGGAAAGGAAATCTCCCCTCACCCGAGTATTGAGAATTTTCTCTTTATAAGAGTTATACACCAAATGTCTGGTTTTATAACCAAAAATATGTATGATTTGAAATTGCATGCTACTTACATTAATTTTTATAGCTCCTCCACCAAGAAATATCAGACGAGCGACCTGTTTACGACCGTATCGTTGAAAACGGCAATCATATAATTGAAAATGGATGTTCTCCACAGGAAAAGGAACATTTAAATACTCAACTTGATCACGTCACCAAACTTTGGAATGGTGTCAATAAAAAAGTGTCTGATATTGGCAATGGCATAGACCGTATTTACCCACAAACCCATATATACAATGGTGATTATGTAACGTTTAGTATATATTTGTCGACGGCTGAAACTCAAGCAAATGAGTTCCAGCCATTATCTGCTGAAAAAGCGAAATTACTGAAACAGCTTGCAAATGCAAAGGTATATATATAATTTAATCTGAAATCAAAAACTATTCTTTTTTTTTTTTTTTCTCATTATTTGATTTTCATTACCGGTTCATTTATGTAAGAAGAATGTAGATTTGCAGTCCTTTGAATTATAAAAAATGAGCCTCGGCAATATCTTAAAGATTTGTTATTCTAAAGTTTAAAAAAAGTTTTTAAATGTTTCTTTCGAAATATATAATTTACATTTATTTATTAATCATTTAAAAAATATTTTTCTTCATCCTTTCCTAGATATAGACCCAAGTATTGACAGTTTTGATCATAACCATTTTATTCGAAAGAAAATTTTATAAATAAAAAGTTTTTGTAGGTTACTTTAATTTTGAAAAATCAAGAAATCATACAAGTAAAGACTGATATAAATGTTGTTATAAATTTGTTACCACAAATCGTCTCTCTTCATACATTTTGTACGAATTGTTTACACAGTACAGAAGTAGTGCACCGCGAACTGTTTTACCGTAAATAAATTGGAGGTGAAAATCATGCTATTAATGATATTAGAAAGAAATAGTGGACTGCGAACTAACATACCAAGATTAAAATGTTATGAAAACAATAGAACATTTTTCATTGATTCAAAATCATAATTTAGCTCTGTATTTTAATTTTTTAAAAAGATTAATTAGTTGAAGTATATTTCTTGTCTAGTATCTCCAGCACAGATGCCTTGATTTAAATCAGAAATTTCCCATTATAGAAGTTCGGAAAGTGCTCTTTCTGAAAATTTAGTTTAGCGATTTGTTTTCTTCTATATTAATATCTTTAGTTCGTCAAACATGAATTGTCTCGTGTCTCGGCAATTTTTGTTTGCCGAATGATAGCTGTAATTGTATTGATAATTTTAGGAATTGAATGGTGAGATACAGAACCACAAACCACTGTTTAATGGGTTTCATGAAGCTAACAAATCAATTTTCATAACTTGTAAAGAACTGGACATTACAAAGGGTTTACCCCAATTCACTGATGAAGTGGACTCAACCAATAGTAGGTGGAATGAACTAAACGAAAAAGCGCAAAAACGTGAAGAACAATGCGAAAAAGCTCTAAAAAGACTCCAAGAATGCGAAGCACGATTGAAACCTATTGATGAACTTGTCGATGTAGTTAAGAAGTTTTTAAGCGAACCTCATTTATTTGGTGATGATTTAAACAAGGCTAAGGTACTTCAAGATGACATCAAGGTATGTTTTGTGAATAAACATCAGTCAGTTGAACTAATTAATAGACCGGACATGTTGTTTTGTTTAAAAAACCACATTTAAGTGCTTTTAATTGTACTTAAAAAACTAATTTAATTTCAATGTCGCAAAACACTGGCCTTAGTTGTTTATAAAAAAGTATGCTGAAATATTGGCACAGATTGACTTATGATAACATTTTTATTTTTAGAAATATAAAGAAGCCCTTGAACAAAAGAAGGCCGACCTTGATAATATATCGAAAGATCTTCCTGAGCTTCTTCAACTGGCAAATTTACCGACAACTCCAAAAGAACAACAGATAGCAAAGCTAACTGAAACTATCAATACTTTGCTAGATAATGTTAAAAAACTTGACGAGGGAATAAATAATGATCTGGCGATTGCAAAAAGATTTTCAGACTGTTTTGTTAAAATATCAAAATGGACGAAAGAGGCATTGGCGCGACCTATTTTCAATGAAGAAATTAGTTCCCAACCTGAAGATATTAGAGTGCAACTTCAATCCATTCAGGTGATATATTTTTAACACAAAACATATCAATTCATCAGGGCATATGAAGTTAAAACATGCTCTAAGCAAAACACTCTGTTTGCCAGATTTAGCGTTAGTATCCATCTTTCTTTTTTTTTAAGTTTTATATAAACCTCAGGCTGGGAATTATATGCTTGATTTTCACCTAAATATTCTACCGAATTAGCGTGTTTAACATTATGATTTTTGAATTCTCTAGGGCGTTGTTGGCGTTTTATCCCTATTTTTTCCCATCAGACTATCAAAATATAAAAAAAAATATATTTTAACTTTTATTTTATAAGTCTTAATTAATTATGGATTCACTTCACTACTTTAGGAGCTATCCAACGAGATATTGGAAAGACAACCACTTGTTGCTGAACTGGACACAGATGTTTCACTTATGTTGGAGACTAACAAACTTGATGGATCTTTATGTTCAGATATTAATTCGAGATTAAATAACATATTGGGTCTGTTTAAAGAGCTCTCAAAGAAAACAGATGATAAGCTCCAAAAAGTTTTTGGAACAAAGGAAGACTTAGATAATTATATCGCAACAAAGAAACCTATCGAAGAATTAATTAGTACTACTAATACAGAACTGGATAGTATGGAACCTTACGGTTTGGATGTACAACTTGGAGAGAACCATGTCAACAAATTAATTGTAAGCCATTTTTTGGTATTTTATAACTAAAATGTTTACATTTGAACATCAAATATATTTCTACTATTGACATTTTATTTGGATTACTTTCATAAATTTTAGATTTTAAAAGTAAATATGACGCTTGGTTATTCGAGACTCAACGAGAAAAATTTTTTTTTCGAAATTATCAGAAGCTCGAATAACTGGACATAGTTGCTTAATATTTAACCTTATCCAAAACTCTAAGTATTTATTCAGGGTTTTTTTTCTATATCTAAAATTTAAAAAATCGCTCAACATAGTTCCCTTACTTGTTTAAGAAGAGTGTTTTACAAGTTCTTACAATTTGCTGTTTCATCTGAAAGCAGTTAGAATATTTTAAATAAAGTAATTGAGTAATAGTCTCTTCGATTTTTTATGCAAGAAAGCAAATATAAAAAAAAAAGAATCAGTGCTTTTTCGAATTTTCTGAGTTAAAGGCTTGGTTGAAAACGATTGTGAAACTTTTTGATTTTTAAAGTTTATTTTTCAATCATTTCAGGATTTGAGTAACGAACTGGATAAAAGAAAAACAGACCTAAGAACACTTAATCGTATTGGGCAGAAACTGATGAGGCGGTTTGATAATCCCGACGACATTGAATCAGAACTCGATAAATTGAGCGACTCTTATTATGGAGTTGTTGATAGAACAAAAGATCACTTGAACTCGAAAAAGGAACTTTTATATAAACTGAAGATCTTCATAGAAATTTTTCATGTTATTGAGGTTTGGCTTGTGGAAGTATATGAGATCATTAAAAATATAAACCCTAACGAAACTGATGTAGACGCAGCTAAGAAACATCTAGCAAAAATTCAGGTTTGTTTTTATTTTTACCTTTACATTGCTTAATATAATACTTACATACGGTATAATTAGTAGTGGACAGTTTTTGTTGGAATAATTTCCAAGTAATATTTTTATATGAAATTAGGAAACGTCTTTTATACTTTTTGCAATATGCCACTATCTAAATTAGCGCGAATTTTATTTTTTATTTTTTTTGCAAATGAAAATGGAAAACACTATTTTGGCCATATCAGTACGTTTTTTAGCAGCGTGTCCTTAAACACTTCTTTTTTTTTTAAATCAATATTCAATTTTCTGTCACATTTTTTGACATGGCCTACAAATTTTTTTTTAAGTTTTGCATAAAGTCAAGTTACTGCTGAATACATCATTTCATAGACACGTTTCAAAAGTTCTTCTTCCCTAGCAACCACGCCTTTTAATCTAATTTTTGGAAACTTTCATAATTGTAGCCAGTTTCTCTAGTTTAAGCAGTGCACTCTTTGTAAACATTTTCATGAAGAAAAGCTCAAATACCCAAGGTTTTGCTTTTTAGCAACAGACACTTTTTAGGTTGGTTATTGTGGTCATTTGACTACTCTGTGTATCTCATTTTCCAGAGTAAAGGATGAAAATTGAGCTAAAGTAAAGGGATTCAGAAAATATTTTCATATAAGCAAGAAACTCATTCGTTAACTAAGAAACAACAGCTCAGGCATGTTTTTGTCACCAACCAATGCCGTCTTAGGTCACAGTAAATTTGATACTGTAATAAGCCGTAAGTGTCTTTAAGTGCACCCCTAAAAATCAAAAGTTTTGTTAGCACTTCTCCCTAAAAAGAGTAGCTTATTAACTCTTTCACTACTGAGATTTTTTTTTTTTTTTTTTTTTTTTTTCAATGCTGTGCCCAAGGTAATTTTTTAAAGTGTTAGGGTATGGGATTCGTTTACACAAAAATCGTTATAAGTCAAGATAGAATATTGTTTTTAACCAAAGTATTACAAGCTTATTAAAATTGCTGCACGCTAAATTATATAAACAAACATATAACAGAAGAATATCGAGAAAAAATTAAATAAATTTTATGATGTGAAAAACTCCCTGCTCTTCATTTCTAGACCTCTCAAAAATTCAGTCGTGCAATAAAACTTCTCTAAACAGTGATTTTCAAATTGAAAAATAGTTTACTAACAAATTTTAAGTGAACAGTTTTAAAATAATTGATTTTAAGATTTCAAAATGCAGAACAGAATAGAATCAAACAATTATAGAAAACTTTCAATAAAAAAATTATTCTTTGTATGGTATATCAAACAATCCTTTGCACACAAATCTATAAATTGTATTGCTGGGACCAGTAATTCTTTATCGTGGGCCTTTTATCAAGTCTCAAAAATTAAAGCAGCCAAAATATGATAAGCTAGATTTATAATACATAAAGCTTTTACCACTATTTTTTCATTTTTTTTATTCGACAGAATCTTCGGAATGAATTACGAAATAAGAATTCACGAGTGGAAGAGGCTGAGAGTATCAAGGACTGGCTGAAGTTGTATACAGATCAACCTGGACTCATACCTGTTGTTGAAGAAAAGATCATAAGTATAATGCATCCTGTGCAAGAGCTATCACCGAAATTTGATCAGCTTGAGCAAGGTTTATTAAATTCTTTGGCTTCTTCAAAGAAGTTTCTAGACCAGGAGGAACAATTGAGAAGATGGTTGGATAAAACTGAACGAACCTTGAAAGACCTCAAACCAATATCTGCAATCATAGACACATGTCAACGTCAATTAAATGAGCAGGTATATATCAAGGACGATATCAAGGAGCACGAACCAATGTTTCAACAATTTACTGATGTATGTCGAGCGATGCTTGATAAAAATGCCAATGAAAAACCTGAATTAGTGAACATAGTCAAATCAATTCGTAAACGTTGGGAAGATGTTAACGACGCTACCAATAAGCGAGATGAGCAAATCAGAGAGGTTTTAGATCTTCTCAGTAACTTTCATACTTTTAACTCTGAATTACTTCCATGGTTAGACAACGCTGAGAAAATATATGAAGATTTGACATGTATTTCAGTTAAGCCAGAGGTCTTAGAGCAACAACGTGATTTCATAGACAAGATTCAAAACGAACTTACCGATAAAAAGAAAGTTGTAGATGCACTGAAAAAATGTACTGATGATCTTTTACAAAAATCAGAAGGAGATAAAGAACCTGTGATAAAATCATTGCAATCAACTGGAGAAAGAATAAAAACGCTTGAAAACTTATTGGATAATGCAAAAGATAAGACAGTTGCTATGAAGGATGGAATTGAAGATTTCTCAAACAAATGCAAACTAATAGACAAAATATGTGAACAAGCTAATGCGACATGTTTTGAGAGCTCTCCGTGTGGAGATAACATTGATAAAGCTGACGATGGCATCAGAAAGTCTCAAGAAATACTTGAAAAATTAAATAGCGATAATATTATTGACTTTAAGAAATCTGGAGAGAATTTAATAAACATTGAAAACAAACCCGATAATGTCACGTCAGTGAAACTTGACATAGATTCGCTTGATAAGAAGCATGCTGATTCTGTTGAGAAGCTAATAGATCACATTGATAATCTAAATAAGACACGATCTGCAGCTTTAAATCTTTTTGATAAACTAAAAGATATTGAGGAAAAAACAACAGAATTAGATAATAAGAAGAATAAGTTAGAGCCGATTGCATCTACGCCTGAAAAGGTTAAAGAGCAGCTTGTGGAGGTTGAGGAGTTACAATGTGTGGTGGAAAATGTAAAAAACGATTTCAGCGAAGCAGAAAATTTCGCTAATAAGCTATTTGCTCTTAGTGAAAAGGATCCTTGTGTTAAAGAAAGAATAACAGACAAATTAGAACATTTTAAAAAACCTTTAGATGAATTAAACAATTCTTTCGATGATCGAGAAGAAAAACTTAAAAAACAGCTTCAAACATGTGGAGATTTACAAGATCAGTATAATGATTTTATGCGCCGTATGAAGAATGTTGATGATAGACTGGATGCACAAATGAGAAAGCCTATGTCAATGAAACCTTTCCTTACAGAAATCATTGTTGCCGATTCAGAGGTGATTTTTTTTTGTATTATTATACTGCATATTTGGTTCCAGTACAAAATATTTAAGCAGTTTTATCTAAATTTTTAAAAGCAAGATCAAATAGCGTTAAGTAATAAATAAATATCTCTTACTATACTTTGTATAAAGAAAAACAAAAAAAAATATATATATGTAAAATATATATACATACATGAGATGACCTTAACTAATAATGCTACTTAGGTTTAAATATTTGAATAGTTTTCTTTTTAATCAAGGCACAAATAATTTCATTTCTTCTGAGATTTTCGCGAAGAAGAAATGAACATATTTAACTTAATGTAAAATATATTGTAAATGTCATTTTTTAGAACATCAAAAAAGACATTGATCAAGAAAAACCTGTCTATGAAGATTTGTTATCAAAACTTTCTAATCTTACTGACAGCACTGATTCTTCTGATAGTGCTGCGCTTAATGATAAAAAAAATGAAATGCAGAAAATATGGAATGATAATTATTCGAAACTCGAAAAAGAAATTCAAAGAGAAAAGGGTGTTCTTATTAAATCAGCTAATCTCGACAAAATTTTGAATGAATTTGAAGCATTCTCGAACGCAAGATATGAGACATTGAATTCATTTGAACCAATCAGTTGTTTAGATGATTTACTAAAACTTCAGAAAAACGATATTGAGGTAAGAGAAGCACTATATCACGCATGATTTTTAAAGCATTGCAAGAATGCAGATGTTATTGTTCAACTTGGGACTTAATTCAATAACATGTATAAAAATTATCTCACAGAAAATCGCCCTGAAAATCAACATTTTTTATTAAAACTAGGCAATGCCCAAATTGTTGAATTTATACTACAAGTTACACTTGGAAGTAGTGTGTTTTTCATTTAGCCGTAGCAGCTCTTATCAGAATTATGTTGAAAATTTTGTTAACTTGTTTGTCTATAGATGTTCGAAAAAATCACTAGTTAGGATAATTTGACACAATCACTAGAGTCTACTTATATTTAGGGAATATAAGTTGGCTCAGAATTTAGAAATGGAGTGGTTTCGCTAAAATAACTTTTTGATTGCTCTTAAGATATAACGAACATGAAATCTTGCTTGGTGGAATGATTTAACGTAGCTCTTTGAAATTTTTTTTATGAATTGAGTCCGACCAACCAATCAATAATGCGAGTTATTTTACATAAAAATGTTGAATGACAATGATCTAGAAAATAAGGACTTGCAAAAAAAATTTGAATTATTTAAAGTAAGGTGTGTATTTTCTCACTTGAAGATTATTAACACTGTAAAGAGTAGTCCTGATAAGCTGAAGAGTCAGAGAAGGGAATGGAGGTGAGAGTTCAGATCAGAATCAGCTCTTCTGCGATGCTTTAAAATTAGTCTTGGTAAAATATGTAAAGCACTTTAAAACTAAAAATTTTTGTTGTTGTGTCACTATACTTTGGAAATTATTAAATATTTGATTATTCCTACATAGAATAGTAATTTCATTGAATTTTTTATTTCATTTAGGCTTTATTATCTGACGTATCTAACCATCAACCTGAACTTAAAGCAATTGAAAACCTTTTTGATGAACTCGAACCATTATGTAAAGAAGACAAAGTAGAAGTTAAACAGACTATACAAGATCTCAAAGATCAAAACGAAGGCCTTAAAAATAAGATCTCGGTTAGATCGAATAGAATTTCGGAATTGATTGAAAAACTACAAAAGTTTAATGAGCTATTTAATCCATAATTTGAGAAGTTGAATGAACTTGAGCAAGGGGTATTATCTATGAATCTTTCAGGTTTAGATAAAACCCAGGGTAATGAAATTATTACTGATCTTTGTGAAAAAGAAAGGGATATCAGGGGTTTGGAAATGAGTCTCGGTGTATTGAGAAACAAATGTGTTGATGTCTCTGAAAAATACCCACTAACTAACACTATCCCATTGCGACAAAAGGTTGAAGATTTTGATGAAAAATTATCTAACATTAAAAAAAAGATAACCTTAAATAAAGACAACACATCAAAGGTCCTTGATAATTGGAAAACCTTAGAGAAAGACTTGAGAAAACTAAGCGATGATCTTAAGTTCTTAAAATCTGATATTACATCATGTAAACCGAACAACTTTAACCCAGATGATTTGAAATCACAGTTAGGTGAACTAAAAGAGTTGAAACCAGTGGAAGAGTCAATAAGACAACGTGTAAATGACGTCACTAATGCGTTTGAAGATTTATTGAAATTAGAAATCGTAGATGTTCCATTAACTGAACTTCGTAAAGAGGTTGCGCAGGATTCTTGTGATGCAAATAAACTAATTCCCGAATTAGAAGAGCAGCTTGAACAGCTCGATAGTGATTTGGAAAAATTTAATGTGAAATTAGGTTCTGTTGATACTGTTTTGACTGCATTGGAAGAGAGGAACTCTAAGCTGGAACCTGTTGGAGGAGACACTGAAAAGATCAACAAGCAAATAGAAGAAACCAATGACTTATTAGCAAGTCTAGAGAAAATTAAAAATGACTTGGCCGAACTACATTTCGATAAATCTAAATTAAAGTTAGCTTATCCTGAGAGTGATACCGTCAAAATTGAGAAACCTCTTGAAAATTTGAATGAAAGACTGGATGATATTTCATTAAAATCGACTAATCGTAAAAACAAGCTGAATAATGCATTGTTAAAGGGTGACCAAGTAAGTGATGCTATCAAGTCGCTTTTAAGTTGGTTAGAAGACACAGGCGATCTGGTTAATAATCAGAATCGTCCCAACGCTGCGGATCAAAACGTTCTTAAAGCGCAAATACAAGAACAAAAGCTATTAGGACGAATGTGTACTGATCGTGAACCTAGTATTGAACAGCTACAGAAAGCTGTCGAAGATTTGTTGAATGCAACAGAGGATCCAATGAAAAGAGAGGAAATCCAGTCAGAACTTGATAAAGTTAATGCGTTGTGGGTTGATTTGAAAGGAAAAGTTACTGATAGGACCAATGCTCTAAATAACACACTTGATAAATCAGAGAAGTTTAATAGTAGTTTGGAACAGTTTAATAAAATTATCGACGGATCAGATAATCAAGTAAATGATGATGAAAATACACCATCAATTGATCCAGTAAAGATACAAGTACAATCAGAGCGCATGAAACATCTGTCTGATGAAGTTAGGGCATTAGAGCCCTTGTTGAAAGAATTGTTAGTTAACGAGCAAAATCTTAAACCACTCTGCACACCAGATGATGCGGAGACGATCAAGAATAAGTACGATCAAGCTTCGAAGAAGCATGACAAATTGATTAATGACTGCAACATTAAAACGGCAGATTTAGATAACGCCCGCCGTTTAATCGAAGACTTAGCAAACAAAGAAATTTCTTTTGGAAATTGGATTCAAAAAACTGACACAGAAATTAAAAATGCAGTAAATCATGGAAATGTTGAAGAAATTAAAGCTCTTCAAAAGGAGATTACAGAACATAAACCTGATTTGGAAGATTTACAAGATATTGGTAAAGAACTAAAGAAGATAATTAAACCAGACGAATACATAGGAATCAAGAAAAACGTTGAAAATATTAATGAAAATTACAGCAACCTTGCAGCAGCTATAGATGAACTTGCTCAATCTTTGTCAATGAATAAAGAGAAGTTTGAAAATTTTGAAAGCAGATTCGAAAATTTAGCTGTATGGACTAAAGATAAAATCAATACCTATGAAACCATTGAACCACTAGCTGTTGAACCTGAGAGAGTTAAAGTACAGCTCTCTTTGCAGCAGGCGACTTCATCTGAAATAGCTACTAAGGAACCGAGTTTCAGTGAGTTCTTTGAATTAGCTGATAATTTAACAACTCACGAAGTAGAAAAGACTATAGAGGAAAAAGTAAAACACTTAAGATCCGACAAAAAAAAGCTTGATGAATTATCTACCAATAGACAAAACCAACTGGTCGAGGGTCTCTTACTTGCGCAGCAGTTCGATAGTCTACATAATGAAATTGATGCTAGAATCACAAATACCGAATCTCTTTTAAAAGTTCTTGACGAAGATAAAGGAAAGGGAATCCAGCTGAAGAAAGAAAAGCTGCTGAATATAGAGGACAATATCCTTCAACTCAAACCACTCTTACATAAACTGCATCGAGTTGGGAGTGAACTAATACAGTTAAGTGGCGATAATAATGACACCAGGAGCATCCAAACGAAAATTGAGGAATGTGACAACAGGTGGAAAGCGTTGAAATTATCTAGTGAAGAGAAAGGTATTAGTGTGGATGTGGCTGCCGAACAATCGGAAAATGTTTGGAACGAATTAGACGACTTAATTGAGAAATGCCGTACAATTAAAGACGAATTCAAAAAGCAAGGTTCGATTCCCATCCTAGAGGAGCAGATTGTTAGCGAAATAGAAAAACTTGAAAGCCAAGAAAATGATATCAAAGACTTAGATGAGCCAATACATTATGTAAATCAATCCATAAATGCGATGCTAAGCGAAGATCAAAGATCACCAGCCGCTATTGCATTAAAAGAACGACAAAGGAAGTTAAACGGTCTGTGGCAGGCCATTAATATTGCAGCTAAAAATCGAAAAGTTGACTTGGAAAAAAGTAAAAATGCTGCAAAGTTGTTTTGGGCTGGTCTGCAAAAATTGAAAGAGGCGCTAATAGATGTGCAAGGTAAAATGGACGAACAGTCAGAGCCGAGTATCGATGAATCGGCATTGGACGACATGATAAACTCTCATAACATGTTACATTCAGATTTAAAAGGTAACGACAACATCATTTTAGAACTATCTGAGGCATCACCAGTTCTTGTAAACTTTGCTTCCCCAGAAGATAAGCTCAACGTTCATAAGCATCTGTCAGACACAACAGACCAATGGGATTCTCTTGAAGCTACATGGGATAAACGCAAAGATGCTTTGGCAAATATTAAACAACTTTTGCTTAGTTACAATCTAGATAAGAAAGCTGTCGAGGTATGGTTAGCAGAAGCAGAGAATAATTTCACAACAGATGCGCTGCCAACGGATATGACGAGCATTCGAGCTAAACTACGCAACCAGCGTCAGTTTTATAGAGATCTTATAAAACATCAATCAGAAATAACAGTATTTGGACAAAAATCTTCATCGCTTGAAAATCAAGTTAATGATGATGATGCCAACATTGTAAAGGATCATTTAGAAGATATAGAACACCGCTGGAATATTCTTTTAGACAAGTGTAATGCATATCAAATAGAACTGGAAGAATTGTTACTAACTCAAGGTCACTTCAGTGTGGCGATAGAAGAGATATCAATATGGATAATACACACAAAAACAGCTCTTACTGAGGAGAAAGAAATTCCTAAATCAAAAAAATTAATAGAAGTTGAACTTTCAAAATTGAGGGTTATCATAAGTGATGTAGAAGCACATAGGCCGAGTGTAGAAAACTGCATCAACGCTTCACAGAAGGTGTTAGATGACAACACTGCGTCTGATGAAGACGAGTTACAATCAAAACTTTCGAAATTGAAAAAAGGATGGGATGAAATTCAGGAACTGATAAAACTGCGACAAGAGGTATTAAACCTTGCCTTAGGAGAATCTGATAAGTTCGTTGATCAATTTAGAGAGATTTCAGCTTGGCTTGCTGATTCGAAAAATAGTTTAAAAGAAAAGGTCCTTTGTGGTGGACGAGTTGAAACAGTTACATTTATTCTCGAGAAACATCTTGAATTTGTTCAGACTGTTGATGTATATGAAGAAATATACGTTTACGTAGTAACAACCTTTGAAACTATGCTGAAAACAAACCAAGAAGATATGGCAAATGCACGAGAGATTCAGAATGCTTTGGAAAAACTCAAATCTATTTGGAGCACAGTGAAAATTTTAACAACCGAGAAAACTGACTTACTCCAAAATGCATTTGCCGACGCACAAACTTTAGAGAAACTTAAAAACGATCTTGAAGCCTGGTTTACACGTATTGACGATTTTGCTCTTGCATTTGCACCTGTTAGTACAATTATTGAAACTTTGGAACTTGAAATTTCAGAATTTAATAAAATTTTCGCAGAAATAGAAGAAAAGCAAAAGATTTTCCGTAGCATGAAAAAAATAACTGAAAAGGTTATTCCTGTTTGTGCGACGTTAGAAGCAACGTTACTAAACGACCAGATTAAAGACGTTACTTCTAATTGGAAACATACTACAGGAAAACTTAAAGAAAGGAAAAAAGCTTTTGATTCAAATTATGATCAAGCAGTAATCTTTTTTGAGGGCTCCAATCAGCTTATGTCGTTTTTAGATAATCTTGAAAAACAAATTGATCTGTCCATTGGGAAGGATGCGCAAGCGGTAAAAACGCAAATGCGAAAACATAAAGAAATACAAAACTCACTTTCTCAAAAACAGTCTAAATTGAACGCTACATTAAAATCTGGTACAATATTATTATCAAGAAGCAAATGTCAAGAAGAGACAGTTTTGTCAAATATAATAGACGATCTTCGATCCCGTTGGGATGCTGTTTTTACGATATGTGTTGAGCGTGAACAAAGATTAGAGGAGGCTCTCTTATTCCATGGTATGTTTCAGGACGCCGTGCAAACGCTTTTGGATTGGCTAAGTTCAGTTGATCCTTCAAATGAAACAGCTGTTATGGGTGACCCTGATACTGTTAAATTACTTATGGACAATCATAAAATATTCCTAAAAGAACTCCAAAAGAAGGAAAGCAGTTATCAGTCTGTGATCAAAACAGGAGAGGCTATGTTATCAGAAGGAAATGTTGATAATGCTAAAGGCATAGAAACCCTTTTAGAAGAGTTGGCAAATAAGTGGGAAGCGGTTAACCAAATGGCTGTTACTAAAGGCGAAAGATTAAAAAGTGCATTTGAACTTGCTAAAGAATTCCGTGAAAGTCATAATCAAAATTTAAATAAAATATCTGAATTAGAGTCAAAGTTGAAATCACAAGGTCCAATTCCTGACGATGAAGTAGAATTACGATCCAGCATTGATGCGTTTGCCGAGTTTGAGAAGATGTTAGAACTTGCTGAAACTGATGTTAATTTGTGTTTACAAAAAGGAGGGATCATTCTTCGTTTCTGTCATCCTTTCGCTCTTCAGCATATGAGGCACCATATATCTGTTCTAAAGAAGAAATGGAACGGCATTTCATCTTGGTCAATGCAAAAAAAGACGAAGCTTAAAGAAGCATTAGAAGCAGCAGCAGAAGAAGAGGCAAACACGACTGAACTTTTAGAATGGATGACAGAGCAGGAAGCTAAACTCGAAAAACACAAAGAAGTTCAGACACCAGAAGAATACGAACTACTTGTTACTATCTTAGATGAGTTTATTTTATTTAAAACTAATGCTGAGGAAAAACTCCCTGTCTACAACCAAATCACAAAAAATGCCAAGAGAAGGCCGCTAACCGATATTCAACGTAAGGCATTAACCCCAGGAAAAGGAAGAGGTCCAGAACCAAGTAAAGTTCATCGAGAGTTTGCTAATCCAAAGATTGAGCATCTATCTAAGAAATGGCAATATTTCTGGTTTAATTTAATGGGTCGATTGAACGAGCTACAAGAAAAACTTGATGAGATTCGAATTCGAAAAGCAGCTGAGGATTTTGTATGGGAGGAATGGCGAGACAGATATAATACGTGGTTAAAAGAGACAAAGTCACGTGTTTTAGACATGTGGAGAAAGAATGATAGCAATAAAGACAATAAATTGTCACGTGAACAATTTATACTAGGCATTTTAAGTCAAGGTTTTCCAGCTGAGCGTTGGGAACTTGCTCTAGTGTACGAACAACACAAGCGACATTACACAATAACCTATGCCGATTTCATGGATGCCTTGAAAGGAAGGAAACGAAAACCGGACAAAGAATTGACAGAATCTGAACAAATCCATGACATAATTGGACGAGAAGTGGATAAATGCACATGCTCTAAGAAATTTGAGATGAATAAAATAGCTGAAGGAAAATACAAGTTAGGTGAAGCACAGAAGTTACGTTTAGTCCGTATACTGAGGAGTGTTGTGATGGTTCGCGTTGGCGGAGGATGGGAAAACCTCATTGAATTCTTGATGAAACACGATCCATGCAGAGGTAGGCTTATATTGTCAAAGAGTTCCACTAAGTGGGTTTAAAAAGCTTTTTGGTTTAAAGTTTTGTCTCCCGTGCTTTGGAAATACACCATTTTAGATTAATCCTATGATTTATTTCTGTGTTTATATAAGTCTAACTTATAAATTTTTCTCTTGCCATAAAAATTATGTCCACCATAAATAAATTTATCTCGTTAAAATGGCTCGAAAAGCTATTAAAAAAAAATTATTTTCGTACTCGTTAGAATACACTGAGTTTTTTGTATAAAAATCTTATAAATCTTTTATAGCCTCAGATTTTCTTGAATTTTAGAATTAGTTCATAGTATTTCCGACCTAAAAATTAACATTTTAGACTTGGATTCTCTCCTGAAATACGGCTTTAATTTGTGGCAGATCGAAATTTTGTTCTTGCTGAATTAGGGCGGGTGTTAAACGGTTAAACGTTTAACGTTGGGCTAAACGGTTGTTTTAAAAATCAGGGACGTAAAAAGGAAAATTTAGTTTTTTTTTTTTTTTAGCTTCAGGTCGTACCAACTTCGAACTCAGGGAAAATTTTATCATGCCAGCTAATGCAAGTCAAGGAATGCAATCTTTTAAATCAAGCTTTCCAAGGAATCACCCTGAGATGAGTCGTGAAAACTCAAGAACACCAAAACGTGACGGATCTCGTATAAGTCTGCGCTCTGGCAGTACATCTAATCTACGTGAAAAGTCAGACACGCCTTCAAAAAGAACACCTTCAAATTCGAGTTCCCTAAAAGATGACACGAATTCTCCAAAAAGGGCATCATCACAATCTAGTCTTTTAAAAGATCAAACTGTCACACCAAAAAGAACATCGTCGCAGTCGAATCTTGTGAAAACTCCCCAAAAATCTACGCCCACAAAAACAGATGTTAAGCCACGAAAATCGAAGGGTAGCTCTTCAGGTAGCACCCTAGCTACCACTTCATCTAGTACAGACAAGACGACTTCAGGTGCTTCTAGAACCACTGCTAGCACACCGAAGACCACAACGCCAAAAACTATTAGTTCGCATAAACCTACGACAAAAAGTTCAACAACGAAAAAGGCTCCAAGTACTGGTGCACGAAAATAGTTTGGTTTTTGAAATGAAGATAATAGCTTTTATGTCTTAAAATATTTAATTAATTTCTTGTCTTAAGAATTTAGAGGGGAAAAAAGAGCAAAGTAAATTTATGTATTTGATATTCATTCTTTCATTAAGGTATAGTTTTCATTTACTTTAATCGATTTCTTAAAATGAAAAATATTTTCTTTCCACTTTTAATATATTGTAT
>JAUZNK010025709.1:0-19789 GCA_035046665.1 Euphysa ruthae | reverse complement strand
ATATAACCATTGTGAATTTTTGACATATTCCGTTTTTTGTTTTTTACCGTTTTCCTCTTAATAACTACAACTCTGTTTTCCGGGGCCTCTCTTTATTTCATGAGTTTTTCAAAATAACTCAGTCTTTTACAACGATGAAAATATAAAAGTTGTTTTCAACAGAGCCTGAACTTCATTGTGTAAACGCTGCTACTCTACAAAGAAATGTTTTAGGTCTACCAGATACCACTATTAAAAATGTATATCATAATCTGGTATGAAATCTCACTTTTTTTTTGAAAATCGCCTTAAATATAGGATCATTATTTTTAATGCCCAGACGACCAATTTATTTATTTTCCACCGAAACAAAAATATTTATCTTCCTTTTATATCAATAACTAAGCTCTGTGGTAATCACTTTAAAAGTATTGACAGTAATTGATTCTTTCTCGAAGCCTTTTTCTGCATTTTCATAAAAAAAAGTCAAATTGGTCCTACCATAAAATAATTTTGCTGTTTTTAGGCTCGTTGTTAATACCAAGTTTCTTTGCTTAACTCTGAACAGAATTTTATTCTTGGAATTTTCTTTCCTGGGCTTTATTTAATACCTTAACCGCTCTCTAAAAACCATAATGTCTCATGTTCGTCACTCCTTTATCATCACTTTAATGAGGATCACTTTGATAAACTTGTAAAATTTGTCACTTCATTGTATTGTGCTTGATATGAAGCTTGTGTCATTAAAAACTTCATGATCATTTCCTTAAAACCCCTTCCTTTAAACCCTGAAATTTCATTTATGATGGTAGGTTCTTTCCCAATATGGTTAAAATTTGGAATTCCCTTCCCCTCTGGTCACATCGAAATATTACCTGCTATTTTTCAAATGCTTAGTAAATAAGTCTCTCCTTACAAAGAAATGGCTTAAAGTCTTTATTCATCTATATATTTTTTATAACAAATTAATTCGCTTAAAGCAGCTTCATGACTTTATTCTAGGTGAAATATAGACGAAATAATTTTACTACCATATTTTTCTTAGAATATTTTCATTAAATTTATACTGTCTTGTTTTAAAATGGAAATTAATATGTCTAATCAAGGGTTTCAAATTGACTTTTAATCAAACTTGATTACTTCTGAAATTTATAATTGATCTCATTGGTCATCCTTCCAAGTAATTTCTTGGCATTCTTGCTGTTGACACAAATAAATAAGGTAATGCCTGAAAGTAAATAATTTTCAGATTATATTTTACGAAATTCATTTGAGTATAAAGTGGATTTTTGCTTAAATTACTTCTTTGAAATTTTTTAAATCGTTGTAGTTTTTAATCTAGATGAGCAATGAAGACCATATAAAAATCTAGATGAGCAACGGAGACCATATAAAAATCTAGATGAGCAACGAAGACCATATAAAAAATATCAAAAAATCGGTTTATTCACTCAAAAACTCAGAATACGGAACAATGATATATTTTTTTTTCATAAAACGTTCACGGATTCATTAGCGTAAAGTTTCTATCATCAATCATTAATGATCAACCTCATCAAAGTTTTATTTTGTGAAAATATGAGTTGCCTATCCGATTACCGTGTTATTGGATCAGTCTAAGCTAGTTGAATAGACGTACTCTATATTATATCCTCCCGGCTAGAATTAATTAAGCAAGTCGGTTTTCTCTTAAACTTATTATATTGCATGTTACCTCAATATTTAATAAAGCTAACAAATAAGTATGCTTTTTTATATTGTTCCCTTGGTTAAAATCAAATTTAGTAAAATAAGGGATATTTCTGGCTTTTCAAAATTCACTTTTATCCACGGCAGAATTTTTTTAAATAATCGGGAAAATTAAATATCATTTGACAATGAAGAAATGAATAACTAAATATCCATGAGAAAATGCACGTGTTACAACCACAAAATATGAGGGTACTCAAAATATGAAACCATACCATAATGCAAAGGTTTATGGGAAAATCTTTTTGTAAAAGCAAAAAAGCAGGCGCATCAAGTTTTGCAGCTGGGGGCTCATTTGGCTATAACGCAAAAAATTCTCTTTAAGGAAGTTTTTTTTGTTGACTCCGCAGAAAATTCGTGCCTAAATTTGTGCTGAATCCGCAGAAATTTGTGCCTATTTTTCATATTTTGTTTATCCTTCCCATTTCTTTGTTGATAATATTTGAACAGTAGAGAATAATTCAATCTAGACAATAGTTACCAAATCAAAATTAATTTCAATAAACTGTCGACCAAGAATTTTATTTAAACGTTGCAAAAGAATCAAACATCCCATTCGAATGTTTCATTGTTCTAATATTTAATTTTGCGTCTTAAGTAAAAATAAAACATTGCACTATTTTAAGTCCAAATATATTTTTCGTTAAAAAAAATATTTTTTTATTTCACTTTATTGTATATTAATCACTGGAAGCGTAAGAAAATTTGTTGTTTGTTGAATCCTGTTGCAGTTTTCTTCTATCATCAATTACCATATACCGTTTTTAACTTTGGTTTACCAACAAGCTTGCCATGCTTTCTTAAAACTTTATACATTGATTTTATTTTTGGGTAGAAAAGCAGGCTGCTTAGATATTAAACCTTGAAGGTGTTAAGGATTTTACAAGAGTACTTCAAAAAAACCCATTTCTATTTCGACTTTTTATTGACTATTCACCGAAACATCTTTTAGTTACTTCTATCATATGATGATATATTAAACAATGACAATCAAAATCTTATAAAAATGGCATCAAACATATAATATTCTTAAACAAAGATAGCTAATGGCGGTGTATTCAGATACGAAGATAGACAATTTATAGAACCGGATGTCATAGCAAGGCCAGATATCTAATTAATTTCAACACATCTAAAATGATCAAACATAACTTGTCTTTGAAGATTTAGAATCTGTTACATATGATTTAATTTCTGGATGCAAGGAGATTTTATACATTATTTAAGTTTATTGAATTAATTTGATAAAAACTGGCTAATTATTAAAGACCATAACATTAAAAGTTTATGTTGGTATGATATAACTATGGTTATTTCTTAATGTGAAATTGAGAGTGAATATTTAATAGAAGAACGCACAATTTAGAAAGTAACTCACACCTTTGTTGAAATGTATTACAAACGATCATTTGTCTGACACGTGATATCAAAACTTTTAAACCTTGATACATTAACTTCCGGAATAAACTTACTGCTGCATTTACTAGCTAATTAAACCCTTACAAAGTTTTGTAAATATTTCATTCTTGATTTGTCCTTACATAATCTAGCCGATTTGATCCCTCATAGCCTTCTCGTGAATATTAAAATTTTCATATGATTATCAGCTGCAAACATTCATTTTATATGAATAGGTAAATCCCTTGAACACTTTTTACTTTTCTGGTGCTTTTTTGGGGAATGGAATTCAGAATTTTAAAGCTGTAGATAAACCTAGGCTAAGACGTTGATGTATAAGACATGAAAATTTCAAAAAAAGTTCGTTAAAATTTGCATCAGTGTAATAAAAATATTGATGAGCTTTGGTGAGCATTTTCTCTTTTCGCTACTTTAAAAAAATTTCTTTATATGATCACCTATTAGTTGTGTAAATTTCATGCTTAAACGTGGGACAGGAGTAATAAATCTTTTTAGTGAGGAATCAAGGTTCAAATTTAAGTGATCATCTACTTACTCAAAGTTGCCCAATAGAGTTTTAGGAAAATTCACAAAATTTGGGTCTGTTAGAATAAACGATTAAGAAATGGTGAGGATAACCGACATTCCATCCCCACCCCCGGTCTGCTAGATAGGGTTAAGCATTGTTAGGAAGCTTTTATAAGATCTTTTCTTGCCAAATATTGTTACATATCAATTTAATCTATTATTTTTAGAGATGGTATTAAAGTAAAATAATGGTAACCAAAATACATATTCAATAATGTAAAGGCGAAAAAGGAAAAGATTTACATAATGGAAGTTAACCGGATTTTTATCGAATTTTTATGCATTATAAATTTTGTGTACATACATACTAGTAGCTGTCCAAAAAAATGCCTGTGTATATCGCAGAACTTTGCTGTCCCAGCATCTTATTGTAATGGGTTAAAGCTAGTGACTGTTCCAAAAAATATTGCTCAAAATACAGAAATATTATCATTACAAATGAACAGTATAAAAAATTTAACTGATAGGGATTTTGAAAGACTAGTCAGTTTACAACGTCTGAACTTAAAATTCAATCATATTGAACATATATCAGAAAACGCATTTCAAAATTTAAGGCTTTTAAAATCATTAAATTTAGGTTACAACTTTATAGGAAATTTATCTCCTCGAGTGTTTCGAAATTTGGTATCTCTCGAAGAATTGTATATGAACCATAACACGTTAAAACATTTACCAAAAAATCTTTTTTCTTTTTTACCTAATCTAAAAACTTTATATTTACAGTCTAATCAGTTAAAGTCGCAAACGGAGAGCCCATTTATAAAAATAACAAACCTAGAATTTTTAAACCTTGCTCATAACGAAATTAATGTGATTTCTGATGGTATATTTACAAGAACGGAGAAGTTAAAAACCCTATATTTGAATGACAATAAGATTGACAGTATTGGCGTTAGCGCTTTCAAAGGTCTCGATGATCTTACGGAGTTACATCTAGATAATAATGCGATATCGGAGCTTAACGAAAATATATTACGTGATAGCACTAAGTTGAGTCGAATTAGCTTTTATAACAATCCTTTGAAATGCGATTGTAATCTGTTTTGGCTATATGAACTTACTTTAATTGGATGGCCAAATTTGAAAAATTCTGAAAAAATGGTATGTCACTCTCCGTTAAAAGTAGCTACGAAGGTGTTTGTTGATTTAAAACCCGAAGAGTTTTCATGCTATGGCACTTGGGGAGAATGGGAAAGCTGGAGTCAGTGTAAAAACCCATGCGCTGGTGGATTACGACATAGGACACGTGTTTGCTATACTAATGCTAGATCTGGTCGCTCAGAATCTTGTAAAGGAGATTCAGGTGAGACAGAAAGTTGTAATACTTTTACGTGTACTAGAGGAGTGGTTACGAATTGGGAGGCTTGGACATTATGTTCTGTAACATGCAATCAAGGCCAGCAAAGTCGAACAAGACGGTGCATTAATCCATATACCAGCCAAGCTACTGATAGTTGCAGCGATAATTTACGAGAAAGTAGGGTATGTTCCTTAAAATCATGCCCAACAAACAAAGGCTGGGATAACTGGCAGGAATGGTCTCCTTGCAACAAAGAATGTGGCTTGGGGTTAAAGATAAGAAAGCGAACTTGTTCGCGCACGTCTCTTAGTGACTGTGATGGTGAGAAAGAACAGAACCAGAAATATATATGTTTCAAAGCATTATGTCCCCCACGTACAAAATGGGGTGTATGGTCAGAATTTGAACCCTGTTCAGCTTCTTGTGGTCAAGGTATGCATGTTCTTTTTGTTTAACATAATATTTTACGCAACAGGGTAACAGCTTCCGTATTTAAATATAAATTATAAATTCAATATAAATTATATAAATTGATTTTTAGAATTTTAAGATACCAATTTATTTTATTTGAAGCATCTCTTTAAAGAAACGGGATTGATTATAAAAATTGCTAAAGATTCTTGAGTAGTAAAATGACTAAATAAGATACAAAACTAACTGCAAGAGGCATATTGATGACATCCATACCACCGCCAGCATCATCATTAGTTTGATATTGTATAAAACATATTTCAGTAATGGCATTTTGTATAAATTGATTTTCTTTCCTTTCAATTTCATTTTTAACTACATATTGCCTCAAATTTTTTACAATAAATTAACTTTGGCTTTTTTGACTAAAAGCGCATCACCAATTGGGTATAATATTTAGAAATTTTTCACCATTAGAAAGTATTTTTTAACTAAAATATGTATATCATCATCCAAAATTTCAATTTTAATGATATTTTACTAATTTATTTCCGCTTTTTCAAAACAATCTGTTTAATTTTATTAGTTCGTTTTTGTTCTATCTTGAGTAAATTTTTATTTTAGACTTTTTTCAATTTGTAATACAATACCATATAATAATATACAAGAAAGTACAATACAATTATTTTTGTTTTATCGGCATGTGGCTCATAGGTCCTTTACATGCGCTAAGCCTCCGGTTCGGGCCCTGCCTTGGGTGGTTATCGCTTAAAAAGTTCAACTAACGATAATCTCCCGCCATTATGGTAAACAAATAAATAAAAAAAATATCGCTATATTTAGTTAAATTTTATTTTTTTTTTTTTTTTTTTTTTTTTTGCCTTGATTGCATGATAATATAAATTTAAATGAAATATGTTTACTTTCCGTTTCTTTGTGAGCATAATTTAATGAACAGGTATGAAATACTCATGCGCTAAGAAAATTGATGAAATCAAAGCAGTTTGAGTAGAGACTAAATTGGGTTTTTTACACTGTTTCTGTGCTTTTATTGTTATATCTATTTCAAAACAAACGGAGTCATATCTTCTTACAGTATCTGACTTAACATAGGACAAAACAAGATAATTGCTATGACTACCTTATATCGATTGAGATTTTGTCATGATATTACATAGGAAAAAACGAACTTGTTGATATGACAAAATCATTACTAGGGTGGAGAGTAGGCCCTCCTACGCGCGTTTGTTCCAAGAGGTGAATATTTAAGCTGGGGATGAAATAAGGGCATTCTCAGCGTCATGAGTAGATATTGACATTACACGTATGACTGCTTAATAACAAAATCTATTCATCAGTTTACAGTTAAGATAGTCAAGCTAAAGAAGAAGAAACACGAATTTTTTGGAAATGTTAAATTAAGCTGTAGATAAAGGAAGATCAATGCAAAATATATCTAAATAAAATAATTCTTCAAAAAGCATTTTAATTGAAATAAACATCCATCTAACTAATCATAACTTTAGTTTGGTTAATTGGGTTTTTTAAACTCTTTCTGTACTATTTTTATTTCCATTTCAATAGATATGAAATCATACCTTATTTTTATTGAAATAAATATCCCTGTAGCTATTCAAAACTTTTTGTTTTACTCTATAAAAAAATGATACAAAATCTCTATTGATTTAAGGCAGTGATGGCAAAAATCTCTATTGATTTAAAGGGAGTGATGGCATAAATCTCTATTGATTTAAGGCAGTCAGTGTAATAATCTTACTCCTTATTACGGTTCTTTACAAAGAATGTAAACATTGGAAAAATATGAGTGAGTATTCTAAATGCAACCCTAAATTCTATTATAGATTCATTATTGTCATTATTTGCTTGTATTTAATACTATTGTTTTCTCCAATCTCTCAACAATTTTTTCCTTTTCATCAATAGTTTTATACCATTCTCTTTAATCCTATCCACCTGTTTTAATAGTTATCTATCTCGTCATAGTTCTATTGCATATAAAATTTAAATCGATTCAAGGAATTTTTAAAAATAATCTCGTTTTTTAATGTTGTAACTCAATAACAGAGAGTAAACGAAGGTATAGCATTAATATTGTTTCTTTTCGCCCCAAGCTCCTTATTTTTTTACAGTTTAAGAACAAATGCTATTTATGGGAAAAAGCCTTTCACTTAACTTTTAGACTTAACTTCTATTGCCAATAGTTTTATAGCATTTTCTCTGTTCTTCTAGTAATTTATTTCGTTATGCTTTTTATTGTAGCGTCGTTTAACGGTATGTTGGTGTTTTTCTCCAGCAATTTTTCTCAAATGAAATTTATAAATACTTCATCATCGTTTGTTATATGTTTAATCTTGTTCCTATATGGTTACGCTTAAAATGAGATAAAGCGGTTTTTAGATATTTCTATTGTAAATTTTGTCAGCAGCGTGACGAAAATAATATTTTCTATATGTTGTTTGTCATGAATGGTTTCCATGGTTTCATGGTTTTCAATGGTTGAAAAGTAATAAGTTTCCGCTTTTTAGTAACTTTTTTTTAAACTGGTCTTGTTTTTATTGTATTGTCAAAAGGAAGTTTGTCACTAGTAATTTTCTCGATTTAAAGTTTTTAAGCTTCTAATATGTCATCATAATTTATTTCATTCCCATTCCTTTAAAAAGATACTTAAAATAGTAAAAATTGATTATTGTCTCCTCTCAGTAGTTGACATCATATGGGTGGCTAAAGTTGCGAATTTGTGACAGGGTTTGGTTGGTAAAAAGGTTGGTTAGTTAAAGTGTTTGACAGCTTAAAAGTTGTCCTCTAAATTTTCAGTTTGGCTCAAAAAAAGCAAAAAAAAATTAAAAATTTACTAGATATTGGACATTTTGCCTAACTGATAATTAATAAGTTATCATCAAGTAATGAAATATGATTGCATTTTTTAAACTTATTTGGTATAAAGGGCTTTATGATAAACATCTTCTTTTTTTTATCAGGTCACAGAACAAGAAGTCGTTTATGCCTTAATGAGTACAATGTCACAATAGATATTATGAATATATGTCCTGGTAAGAGCATCGAAGTAGTTGCATGCCAAAGCGAGGATACTAATTGTAAAATTGAAGGTGGCTGGTCCCATTGGGTTGAATGGAGTAAATGTGATCCGATATCGTGTAGAAGACACAGATCTAGATCATGTTCTTCACCGGAGCCAAAGAACGGGGGAAAGTAAAAAAAAAATTTTGTTTAATGTTTTCCATAGGAAAAGCATAGAGTTTTATTTATTAAATTAGTATGGGATAATTTGTTTAATGTATATAATCTTTGTGATCAGATCGCATTAATTATTTAGATTTATTTATTTAAACATTATACTTTGGTTATATGTTGAAGAATATATATATATATATATATATATATATATATATATATATTAAAAAAAACATTTTAGACGTAGTTCTATTGTGCTCTTGACCATCAAAAATCTGATGTCATGAAGAAATAAAGAATATTTTATATATACATTTTTAGAGATTGCTATGGAAAGAATTCAGACGTGGAATCATGCTCTTCCAAGGATTGTATAATACTCAGTGTTTGGGGTTCATGGCAATCTTGGTCTGAATGCTCTAAATATTGCGGAAGAGGTTTACGAAAAAGAATACGTAAATGTCCTGGAAATGAATATCCACAGGTGACATGTGGACGTGATAGTGAAGAGTATGAAGAATGTAATGTACAAAAATGTATAGGTGCAGAATGGTCGCCATGGGGACAGTGGTCTGGTTGTTCAAAGCAAATGAAAAAAGCTCGGAAACGAGTTTGTCTGGGTAAAAGCCAATACGATAAATGTATAGGTAAATATCACCTAACCATTGCAGAATATTAGTATGATACCATTTTCTAACATCGCAACGTTTGAGATATTGATATGAAATATAATTAGTACGTTTTTATAAAATTTGATAGTCGTTAGTTTTTCTTGCGCTCTTTTCTCGGTTCTTAACCTCCATTTTTATGTCTTTTCTTATTTCTTATGTGATTCATTTTTTAATTAACAACTAAATTAAGAGAAACTAGTGCTCTATCTTTTTATAAGACAGCTACAGTACAAAAAAACCAATGAAATCACGGGAAAGTTTAATTGAACACAGCAGTTAAAATAGAATATTTAGTTATTACAAAAAAAAAAAATATTTTAATTAGATTAAATTAAAAACCATCAATAAAAACCTGTTATGTTTATGCTATTATGTTTCTATTTTACTAAGGATTCTTTTTATTCAAAACTTTTGATTTTTTAATCTGTTTCATTCTATTTGTAAACAACTTAACTCATCTCTATAAAAGTTTTATTTGATGCAGTTTTATTTGAAAGCTTGATAACGGAGGTACTATATCAGCTAATGATGATGTCGGCTGGAGGTAGACCAGGATAAGACAGGATTATAGGATTAAACTTTAACTAAAAAAAGACCGTAGTGAGAAACAAAATCTATGAAAGGAATTAAAATTTTTCCGACATCTCTACTAGTTATAATTTCAAGCAAATTATTGTGAAGCTACACATAGTTTTTTTTAGGGAATGAACGGGAAAAACGAAATTGTAAACCAGGATATGAAAAAGAAGTAATAATCGGGAAGTCTAAAAAATGCATGCCAAGAAAATTTGTTCTTAACGGAAAAGAAACCATTCAACAGACACCTAATGGCATAATTGCAAAATATACTTGTAACAGGCATTACAGATTAAAAGGTATTTATTTTTTTTTTATAGAAAAAAAACCAATCATTCTTGGAAATATTTTCACCTAGCAATATTTAATGTTACTTTTCACAAAATAAATTTACAATATTTACTAGAAATTTTGCGATTATTTTGGGGTGAAGGTAGTATTTAATTCTGGATGCTTAAAAAAATCCAGAGAGGTATAAAATAAAATATTCGATAATTATCAATTTAATTCAAATAAAATTTATATGTATTTTAGCTGTTTCCTACTTACGGAATTCAAGAAAGAATGTAGTTTACATTATTGGTGCTAGTGTCTCTTTCTTTCTTATCCAATAATTGTGAGTAATCAATGGAACTTATATCAGTACATTCAGACGCATTTATCTTTATATTGCCCTAGTCATTCCTGTCATCATCTTTCCTGAAATTGCTGTTTTTATTGTATAGAGTATGTCACTGTTTAGTTTTCAGAGGAGAGTTGAGTGTACTGGTTGATTTATTTGTCATATTTGCGATTAATTGTTTTCAACGGGAGCCAGCAAATGTCTCTTACATCACTCACCAATGCATGTTCGAAAAAAAGATAGTTTTCACAGGTTTTTAGTTTCCCTGGTCCATTATTTGTTTGATCGGTATAAAAATCTGAAACAAATTCTGCTTGGAAACAGCTCAAAAGTTGTTCTTTGGAAGGAAGATTTAGCTGATGGGGACAGATATATTGCAAATTGTTCAGAAAAAGCAAATTGTGAAAATTTTAGCAAATTATTTAAACATTGACACGTACTCATAGAAATGTCTTTCAAAAATGAAAAACTATGAAAACGTTCTGACTGGTTCCTCACAAAATTGTTACATATTCAACAACTAAAACCATCAGGACACCTAAATTCTTAGAGAAACTTCTATGGACACTTTTATCGCTATTCTCAAAAATAACGAAAATTCCTCAATTCCTTTTAGTACAATGCAGCAACAGACCTGCTCAAAGTTTGTATATATAATGTGTTGCATTTACCATCTTCAACATCAATTCAAAAAATAACGTATCTGAATTAAACAAAAAAATTTAAGGAAGTAAAAAACAAAAAGGGATCAGCAGCAAAAACATAAAAATCAGGAAGAAAACTGAAAAACCGCTAAGTAGAGCTTCCTGAGGTGTATCGCTTCTTGTGTCATAAAAAGTTTAAATATTTTGGCACTGAGAATATGATAAATTAAATGTTATTCAGTTGCCCTTACCAATTCGGAGATAACAATTTGAATACAATAGATTTATTTTGACGTTATTTTCAGGGATGAAATCAATTTCTGTCATTAAAATTCAAATAGGCATCTGGTATGGTTGTCATATGAACCCCAAGCATTGTAAAAACAACATACATTTAGATTTCTTGGCATTGGATTTAATAAATACTTTTACTATCTATTAAGTAGGTTTTTAAAGAAATTTCTTATCATTCAGCTAGTTCCATGAGTTCCATTAGTTCTACCATATTAGCGATAAAAAACAAGTTAACCAACTTCACATTTAAGAAATTTTAATCATGTACTTAAATTTTTTGTTTAAGGTTCACCCTCTAGGGTGGAATGTATAAATGGAAAAGGATGGTCCTCACTTAAGTCGCCATACTGCTCGCCCATATGCGGAAAACCAATACATAAATCTTCTGATTACTGGATGAACCGAGCACGCCTGTTAGGTGGACAACGTACTGTTGCTCATAGTTGGCCTTGGCAAGTGGCTATAGAGGTTTGTAGATTCTTTAAAATTAGACTTGTTGATATAAGGCGCATTTATTTCTCAGGGAGGGGTGGGCGAATTTTACTATAATAAACAGGAAAAAATTAATCTGCGCATATATCAAGGGAAAGTTCATTAAAGAATCAGGTTTTATTATTTTGTTATTTCGTCAAGCGAATTTTTTTAAACATGATCGATTAAAGTAAAATTTCGAGATAATGTGAGATTTGAGTCTTCAAGATATTAATTATTTGTTAAATAATTTAATTACATGACCTTTGTAAAAAGGTTTTGATAGTTATAAAGATTGAAATTTATTGCATATATATATAGTAGCAGTGATAGTGGTAGATGCAATGTTGTGCAGGAGTAACAATAGCATCAAGAGCAATTTAGTGGTATTATGATTTATAAGAATAATCAAAATTAATGAACTTTTTTGTATTAATTTGTTAATAAAGGCACATCTTGCAGGTAGAATGAAGATTCCCTAAGGAAAAAGGTTTATTGCGAAATTCCTCGATTGTAGGTGCTTCCGTGGCAATGACAGGAAATTTAGCTACTTAGATAGATTATTCTACGAAATAAAAATTTGTTGTGATTAACACTAAATACCGAGAACTTATCTATTAAAGACAGTCGATTAGTATAGCTCTAAAATATTTCTATCAAAATTAATATAACTACTCATATAGTTATTGGTAAAGATATTGAATAAAATAGACGTGTAGAGAAATTAATTAAAAATTTTTATTAAAAATTTTATCTGGAAGAATAATAATCGGCCCTCGTAACTGAGTCCTCTTAACTGAGGTGCTGCTGATTATTATTCTTAAACTTTATATTGCAACATAAGTCCTTGAATATGAATATTGGTAATATCAGTATTGGGTTCATTAATTTTGTATCGCTGGAAAGCAAATTTCGAATTGATTGTGGTGGTGTTAATTAAATTGGTTAATTGCATATTTAATACGAGACTATTGCAGTCTTTGGTGTATTTGTGATAGAGTTAAAATGGTTTTAAGGTCATCTGTTTAATCGATCAAACATAGTTAGTTTCGAAACAACACTATCATCTGAAAGGAAAGTAACAAATGAAGTACCTCAGGGCGCCATACTAGGGATCGTTATTATTCATAGCATATTTCAATGACCTATTTACATGTCTAAAACATTCACATACAGTTATCTATGCAGACGACGCTGTGATCTACCTTACAGGGAGAGACACTTTCAATATTGAGATCAGACATTCAGCGGACATGCAACAAATAGCTAACTGGTGTGACGAAAATGAACTAGTACTAGATGGTGAACAGGGGAAAACAGAAATTATGCTATTTGAAACGTCAAAATATCTATCCAAATAACCAG
This sequence comes from Euphysa ruthae, assembly GCA_035046665.1. Lineage (NCBI taxonomy): Eukaryota > Metazoa > Cnidaria > Hydrozoa > Anthoathecata > Corymorphidae > Euphysa > Euphysa ruthae. The sequence goes on along the minus strand of JAUZNK010025709.1, from coordinate 6,505 downwards.
AAAACTTAAACGTCACATATCGCAACAACATAGTACAATTTACTACTAAATATAAGTATCTCGGCATTGAAATAAACCTTACACTCAACATGAATAGAAAGGAAAAGTATGAATAAAAAGGAAAAGTATTAACATTTTGATATAAAGCTGTTTTTGTATAGACTCAAAATAAAGTTTTTTTTTTCTTAATGAAAATTGTGGTTACTTGAGAGTGAAACTTTCCTCCTAATTTTTATGAAATTTAAAAAAAGGTAAATATTTTTTTCATAAAATATATAGCAAGAACAATGATTTACTATTTTTTTAAGTTGAGCAGAATTTTTCTAAAGAATATTCCGAAAATTTATTAACGACGATCGTCTTTCGAAATAATGAAACCAAATTTGCGGTCTTATTTTGTTCATAAATTGGAGAAAAGGTGTGTTAATATTTTTTTTTTTACATATTAAACAGATATCGATTATGTCAAACGTTAATAAATTCCTTCACTGTCAATTTTTTTGACAATTTCAGGCAGTATGTGTCATAAATAATGACTTGCAGTTTTTGATTAAAGTGAATTTGTGGAGTAAATCAATCGTTTGGCTATTTATTTATAAAAAATTATCTACCAGTGTCACACAAGATTAATTCTTACAAATAGATTATTGACAACACAGCTAATAAAATGTTTGAATTATCGTTTATGTGTACAATTAAAAAAGTTAAAATCCATTCTGCTCCCAGCCCCGGCCGTATCAAAAAGCACAAAAGTTTCTACACGCTTGAATCTATGTAGTTAAAGATTTGTCATATGTTATAATGCTTTTAGGTACGCACTAGAAAACACGGCTGGCAGTTAAAGTGTGGAGGAAGTTTAATAAACGACAAATGGGTAGTAACGGCTGGTCACTGTCTATTTGATAAAAATCCTACAAGAATTTACGAAACTATAGAATTTCGAATTTTTCTCGGCATGCATAACGTTTCGAAACGTCACGAGAATAAAAGCTTTATTTATGAAGCCAAATATGTTGAATCGCACCCTCGTTTCGATCACCCATCGCTGGATAATGATATCGGATTGATTGAATTGAAGAAACAGGCTGTACTATCAGGTAAATTTTTTTATTTTGCTGGCAATCAATTATTTCTATTCTCTTTATTTATAATTTCATTGTCCTGGAGTTGAGAACTTTAGCCAGGTAAAAAAAAAAAAAAATTTTTATATGAAGTTTCACCCAGTTTTTTGGGGACGTTGCGGGTAAAATCCGATCGTTTTAAAAGAAATATTAAATCTTTAAATTCATTGAAGCTTCTCCAATCAGGATTGCTAAAATTAAATCAGGATCCATAAATATTCTTTTTACCATGGAAGCTAAAAGAATTTATCGAAAAAATTGGGTCATTTATTAAAAAATCAATTTAAGTTTTTGATTATGATCACTGGCAAATTAACCGATGGTTATCTAACAGGAGTATTCTACAGGTAATTATTTAACAAGTGTATTCCACAGTTGGTTATTTAACAAGAGTGTTTTACATTTTTTTTTCAGCATGGAATATAGAGTATTTTATTTCACTGCATATTTGCAGAAACAGGACACTTTTAATATTTCGAGAAAGTACAATATTATTCTTATCACATAAAATATACTGTGGCATGGCAACAAGCAGCCTAAAATATCTTTTTATTGTGGATTTTCCAGGGGAGGATAAATTTTTGACGGGGCGAAATCGACACCCTGAGATCATATTTAGAGGCGAAGTTCTGACCTCTCAGCAAAGGTGTTGGAAAGATTTGATAAATTATTGCATTTAGACGAGATCAATCAAAGGTGGATTTTTTGGTCTATATTTAAAATAATTGGTGATATTTGAGGACAAATTTTAATTTTGAAATGATTAGTATAAAGAGGTAGTATAAAAGAATAATTAGGAAACTTCCTTAACTTTGTTGTTATCTAAATATTTTTATCTCTGCAAATTATAATCTTTTTAGACAAGGTTCTGCCAGTGTGTATACCAACTAGCAAACAAAAAGAGCTAGCAAAGCCATTTCGAACAGGAACTGTAATTGGTTGGGGTGTGACAACTGAGAATAAAAAATCAGATATTCTAAGAGAACTTCATATTCCAGTGGTAACTTTTAGACAATGTCAGAATGCTTATCGTAAAGAGTACAACATGACAGCTAGTATGTTTTGCGCAGGTAGATCAACAGGTATAGAAGATACGTGCAAAGGAGATAGCGGGGGAGGATTTTTGTTTAAAGACTACCAAAGGAACAAATGGACACTCCAAGGGGTAGTTTCTTGGGGAAGTACTCGATGTGGTGAAGTTGGAAAATATAGTGTCTACACCAAAGTTTCAAAATTTACGACATGGATTAGAAAAGTTATGAAAAAACGTGCATTACGTTCTCGAAGTTCCTAGCATTGATTCCGTAAAAGCAAATGTCAACGTATAAGTTGCTAAAAATATTCATTCATACATGTCAGTCAAATTGTAATTGTATACAAAGAATGTATAATTCTTGCCAAGAATGCTTCGGTTGTAGCTACTGGGGTATAGAACAGATTAAATGGCATATTTTCGACACCATCTCCAATTAAGTTGAAAAACCTGAAGATTTTGACGTCAGGCACCACATTTTCAGGGAATGCTTTTTCCAATAACAACACTTAAAAGTGAGGATTAAAGAATAAGTGAGTAGTTAAAATCTGACTTTGAATCATATAGCTTATACGACGCTGACGATGTTGCTGTTTAATCCAAGTTTTTTAATTTTCTATGACTTCAATGGTAGCTTGTGCGTATAATTTTTTCACAAATTCGTGATTTACTGAACAGGTTTCCAAACCACAAAAATTTGGGGCAAAATGATATTTTGACCGAAGTTAATTATTCAACAATTGAGCATAGAATCTACGTGATAAGGGTTAAAGAAAACACTGTTGGGAAAAATACCCAGAAAAGATAAAAAGCAAACATGAAAGTTTTAAAGCATGCAAAATAATAGTTTATTTTTCAAATTGGTATTTAATATGAGAGGTATTACCTACCTCCTGTAAAAAATAATCGCTAATTTCTAATTTATTTCAGCACAATTTGTTTAAATTTATGATTTTGTTTAAGTACGCATCTGATTTAACAATGATACTGTTACTGTTAATGAACATGAACAGTATTCTTCATATGATAAAATTTTAATAATTTCTCACGTAAATAACATTGGATGGAATATTGCATGTCGATTTGCAGAACCAAAATTTAGAAATATTGCATCAAAGAAAATCTGTTTCATATTAATTTAATTAATAATTTCTTATTTATTTTCACAAAATTAAAGCTTCTTATTCCTAGAAGATTCATGAGTTGAAAGCATACATAATCACACAAAGGAAATTACACTTTATTGAAAAGGTTACTTTGAGTAAAAATAATACACTGTTAAAAGTTACATATCTTAAGACAAAAAACCATTTTAGTATAGCTGATCTACCAAAAAACCACGCATTAAATGCTCAAGAATTAGCTCAAAAATAATATAAAATTTCATTCAGAAATGTTATTTGAAAGTAAGCTCCTCCTAAGACGCAAATTCCTCCTAAGAAGCAAATTTCATAAGTAACTCCCCTAAATTGTACTCAAAATGCCTAGTCACAAAATTGTAATAAAAAATTAAAAAGAAGTAAATAAAAGTTTAAAAATTTTCCTCATATACTTGCAAAACTTCTAAATCTACGATTTTTTTTTGTGATTTTACCAAAAAGTGAAATAAGAAAATGGACTGTTTAAAGTAACTGATTCAAAATTTACCAAATATTGAAGAACGAATTTCAATTATTATTATGTCAAAAACTTTTGCAGTTTTCAAAAGGTTTGCCAGGGTTTTATTAAGAATTCTATAAATTGACAAACAAATTTTAAATATCGAATTTAATATTTTTGTATATAATATTTATATTAAATTTCTAAGAAAATTGATAGAGTGTATATAAATACTTGTAATTATGAAAATCCTTGCAAAAAATTCTTCATCTATACTCTCTAACAGTTTAAGCAATTGCTGATAGTATACATTTAGAAATAATATGTTAGCTACCGCCCCCACTCCTCTCTTATTCATAAGCTTTAGGACGTTTTAGATGGTATAGGGCAAAAAGATTTTTTTCACTTTTAATTTTATCACTTATACATAATTCTTACATGACAAGGCACCAAGTAAAATACATTCTTTAACTTATTTGTACTATCCATGCGCATATGCTAATTGCACCCTAAACTCCGGCGAACAGACGCTCAAAACCAATAAGAAATGAAATTTGATATGTGCACCAATTATTTATTCTAAGTAGACTTGCTGTTGTGTACTTAAAGGCATAGTCATGGTTTACACGGTAATAAGGTAAATGAGGGTATGATGAATAGCAATAAGGTTTGGATTCTACACGGCTACAAATAACTCACTCTCTAACAACATTTTTGACAAACTTCCTACACCAGAGTATCCAAAACCGAAACCATAATTGATTAATTGTCTATTTCACACCATTGTGTTTCACCAGCTTGTGATAATAAAAAAAAAAAAAAGGAACTTTGCAAAACCACAATCAGAAAAATAAAAATATGAAACTTGGTATCATAGTGAAGAATTTTCCAGACGGACACAACAACGCACAATTCCATGATCATCAACAAACAAATGTAAAACTTTCTTTGCTTGTTTGTACTTTAAACCGTCCATTACACCATACAGAATCCAGATAAATTGTTGATCTCATCCACTAATACGGGTCCAGCAGATCTTTCTTAGACATAACAAAATATCATCAGATGTTCCAGTCTCGGATGACGGTGCTTGGCAAGAATCCCTTGGTGAGTTACAGTGCGCACCGGTTTTTTTTTTAATATTTTACGGTTTTGACCCCAGAACCGAAAAGAAAATTAAGCTTCTTTTTTTTTATGTTCTTATATCAGATGTTTTCACACAAAATAGAACAAATTTACCTGAGTTAAATATTTTAGTTTCGTTACTGTAAGACCACCTTGAGATATTACTTGCACACATCTGTAGGAAATTCACTCCTAAAATTGCCTCTAACATCAAGTTCTTTACGAGGTTATCTTAGTTCGCTGTCACTATTTTGTACGACACCAGCAATTCTATCGTTTGGTAACAGCACAAAAATTATTGACCCTACTTTACACGGATGGGGATGCACATGTTTATTTTCGTTCACGACAAAAGTTTTGACTCTTATGCCGCGCGAATACTTCTTTACATGTACTAGTATACTGGGCCAAATACTGCCTAAATTGTACTATATTTGGTCCAGATATGTTGCTAACGTATTTATATGAGAAAATATAAAAAAAAATCTTGATCATTACAATGTTTATCAGATGGGGGTTAAAATATTCGAAAAACTGTTTTTTTATTTTATTGCCAAAAAGTAGCCATAAAATGTGATAATTTAATATACTTCAATAAAACTTGGTTTATATATTAGTTAAGTAGTCCTAGATGCCTCCTGAAAATTTTACGTCAATAGCTATTATACTTTTTGAAATATTAAAGACTAAATTTTTTAATAATATTGTATGTCCAATTTTACTTTGTCAGATTTGCTAATTTTTAAATGCCCTTAAAATCTACAAAAATATTATTTAGATGCTAATTTTCAGCCAAATTTTACTAATTATGATGTACAGTTTTAGAAAAAAGAGAAAAATGTTTTTAAAGCATTAAATTTTTGCTGACTTCAGCAAAAATGTCTAAAATTTTACTGTTTTTTCAAAATGTGCAATGTTCCCTTTCTTCTAAAGTAGTTGTTAAAAGTTAGTTTTTCCAAAAACAATTATTATAGCATAGGGCTTTAGAAAAAATAAATAAATAGGTTTTCAGTTTTAATCTTATTGCTGACGTCAGCAAAAATATCTATCATTATTTTATGTTTTAGGAAAACAAAAAATATATTTTTTTGCTGAAGTCAGCAAAAATGCCAAAATTTGGAGCTCTTTACAGAAATAATACATCAGAAAGCTTTAAAGATGTACAATAATAATGTTTTAAATATTATTTTAGCTTTAATTATTTAATAAAAGCTCGAAATATCAAATATTGTGTACAGTTTTAAAAATATTTGTGTTTGTCAACTCGGGCATTAATAATTATGAGATAAAACGCATGTCATGAGTTATAAAATTTATTGAGCGACGTTTCAGGAGTCATGCTGCTCCTATCATCAGGCTGTGTACAGTTTCTATAAAAACGCATCTAAAAAGTTACGGTCATCTTTCGTTAAGTCATCCAGGTCTTCATCGTCATCTACATCTTCTGTGTTGTTGCAGGTGATCCCGCGACAGTTCGTACATGTTGATGAACACTTTAGTCCCATCTTTCTGCATGAGCACCTGTTTTCGCACCCGCATCGCACAACTTTAAGTTGAAGGGCAAAGGTGTAGTTGTCTCCAATGGAATAACAGAAAACGTGCTGAATGTTTGGACAAGTACTATGCA
>JAUZNK010025698.1:0-15379 GCA_035046665.1 Euphysa ruthae | reverse complement strand
AATATTATTAATAAAGAAATGAGGAGGCGAGACAATATCATCTCGATTGAATTATTCTCTACAGTTCAAATATTATTAATAAAGAAATGAGGAGGCGAGACAATATCATCTCGATTGAATTATTCTCTACAGTTCAAATATTATTTAAAAACAAATGGTTTATTTAATTTTAATTCTGATATATTAGGATTGACTGATTGAACGAGAATAAAAAAACAACATGGAATTTCATTTCCAATATCTATTGAAGGGTACAGTTTTGAACACACTCCAACCGAAACCAAATCATCGTTTCGAGAAGCTCTTATTTTTATTTCAAATAAATTTAATTATAAGCTTACAAATGATTTATTAATTTATAAATCCATTCTTATAGATTCAGTTTTTGTTAAAATTATTTTTTCACATAATTCTAATGTAATTAAGGGCGGAATTTATCGGTATCCCTGTATGTCAAAAAATGAGTCTAATGATATTTCTCCCATTCTGTACAAGATCTCAAAAGAAAACTTTAATTTTTTAAGAGATTTTAATATCGGACTAACTAAATGTAATACAGACGAACTTTAACAACTTGTTAGATAAACATGTTCTATTTAAAAAAAAAAATCGGTAACAAGAGGTTTGAACTTAATTTTAAACCATGGATTTCAAAGTGTGTTTTAAAATATTTAAAAAAACGATGAAATTTGTATGACAGATTTTTAAGAACCTGAGATAATGAAAGAAAACAGTTTTTGTATGTTAGTTTTAAAGTCTATAGGAGCTTGGTAGTCTCGCTTATTAGAAAAAGCAAACTAAACCATTTTAATTGGGAAACCTCTTAATTTCATTTAAAAAAAAAAATTTAAACACTTTTAAACACTTCCTTTTGTTTATTGGTGAAATTGACCTTTTTTAGGATTGTACATGATTTCCCTCTAGCAACGGCCTTAGCAACGCTTTACTTCCAAATCTATATCCCCTTAATTCATCAAAAATATCCTGAAATGCAAAAAAAAGTTTTTGAAATAGCTTCTTGTTTGTTTAAAGCTTTGAAATATGTTTGGTTGATCGAGACAGCATGCCGTTTTAATATAAAAAATTTGTTCTTGAAGTATAAAGTTCTGTGTTGTAGAGAACGATATAAAATTTTGTAGAGGAAAAACTTGAAAATAAGTATTGAGGTAAAAATAAAGAATTTCATTGAAAAAAGTTTAACATTCTAATGAGAGTAGGTTTTGATGTTATTTGCGAACATTCTATTGGATCCGATAATAATATTGAAAAAAATTCAACTGCAAATAATGTAGGTAGTAAATAACGAATTAGTATACAGCTGGCGAATCTGTAATTAATTTATCATCTGCATCTATTCGAAAGGTACAAGCAATTACTGCTTCAACACCGATAAACCCAAACAAAAAAAAAATGCGGCGACAGAACTATTGATACTAATATATACTGTCCAATATCATAAATATGTGCTCTTGCGTGTCCACACGAGTGAGTCTTTGAAATAGACAATTTGCAGTATGTGTAACTGTGAAATTGAATTATATATTTCAAGGGCATTGATAGATAGAGGTCTTCATATCAATCGAAAGTAAGTTTATACCATTCGAGCCTGGGGAAGTTTTCGACAATGATGGATATGCCGATAGCAATAAGGCAGCAAAACGACGATAAAATTTCACTGACACTGCCTGGTGCAGTAGAAGAGGTTGTTGAACAAGCAATGACAGATCTTCTCGCAATAGTGTGTTTTGCAACTCTTTCGATTGACACAGGAAACCACTGTGCTGCTTTATGAGAAACTAAATATGGTTCCAGGTTTAAACACTATTAGAGAATGCGTGGATTTAAATGACCAGCGGCTAAATTTATAACCCGTAAGAATAGTAAGATCAATTTGAGCTAAAAAATGAAAGAAGAATGATAAAATATTAGAAAAAGAAAGAGTTGTTTAAATCGTTGGTGGATTTTAGTGCAATTGTTGTATATAAAACTCTCAATTTCAATTTTTATCTGCATTTTTGTTTATATATTTTTCATTTGGGATATTTATCTTTATCTGCTTTTTTCTCAAAACGATATTTTGAGCACGCCGACCGTGATTTCTCAAGAGCGTAATAAAATTTTGAGCTAAAATTTTCAGGATTTTTTAATTGTACAAAGTTCTGTGTTATAAACGGATTACCTCCTCTTTTATCTTCTTTCATTTTTTTTCTTGACTTCCGACTTCCAAAAAATATTAACGTGTACATATTAACGACCGGTCACAAAATTATTTTTTCAAAAAAGTAATTCCCTTTAAACATTCGTCAGATTCTTGTTCATAACTGTAATTTTATTATCATAGATTTTGTGGATCTCTAGACTTTTCGGCCAATGTAAAGTCTATTTTGGAACTATTTTCAACCGGTCATTTTTTTTTTATCCAGATCTTTTTTTTAATATGCAATGATATAGCAGTCAACTTTGTGTAAGTATATTCCTTTAAAATTTTGGGGGTTGGGTTTCCCCCTTAAAAAATATTTTTTTTCATAATATAGAATATCTCCGAAGAACCTGGATAGGATTAAGTATTTTTATAGACCTACAAAAAGCATTTTATACGGTGGACCATCATATAGTTGTTTCCAAACTTCAATATTATGGTGCCTGTGGTATTACTAAAGGTTGGTTTACATCGTATTTATCAAATCGCAAACAGATATTAATTGCAAGGATCTGTAGGGATCCGTAGGGATCTGTTCTTGGACCTCTTCTAATTTTAATATACATTGAAAGTCTCACATCATCAGTCACAAATTCCTTGGTTCGCCACTTTTCTGATGACACTAACTTTTTATATATTAACAAGTCGTTGAAAAATCTATGCAAAAAAATAATTTATGACCCGAAAGATGTTGCTTACTGGCTAAATGCTAGTTGCCTACCTCTTAATGTAAGCAAAACACAATTCGCTATATTTAGTTGTCCCCGGAACCCAGTAAACTCATCTAATTATATTAAATATCTTTAAGTTTTGCTAGATGAACATTTATCTTGGAAACCTCACATTTATCAGCTCGTTAGAAAACTAAATAAAACAAATAAGATGCTTTCTAAACTTTGTAAATATGTTAATAAAAACATTAAACGGTCTTTATATTTTTCTCATTTTTCTTGGCATATTATTGCTGTCAAGTATGGGGTGAGAATGGTCACCTTAACAAAATACACTTGTTTCAACGCTCAACTTTAAGTATGATCAACTTCACCTCTTTCCGCTCTAATGTGTATGATTAATTTTTTAGATTGAAAACTTTTTCGTTTCCTTATATGGTTCGAGATTTTAATCTCTCATTTGTCTATGATTCGTTTTCCCTCAACATACCTACCTCAATTTCTAACTTCTTCGTTGAAAGTAAAGATGCTCATTACCAAGTTACGCACAATACTAAAAACGCTAAATTAATTACACTCCTATTTAAAAATTTAACAGACTTTTATTCCTGAATTAATAAAATTAATAAATTTAAATCTATCAGATTCATTTTTTAATGGATTTAACAGAATTACCTAAATAAAATGCTTTTCCTGCTATTTTTTTCTTGTTTAACATTTTATATTTAAGTACGGAGTCACTCCTTTGTTTAGCCTTAGCTATATGAGTGACTCCATCCCTAGCTTATCCAACGTAATATTTTGCTGTATACTACACCCCTTTTTCATGAACAATATATGGTTTTCAAAATCTAAAACATGATACCCAGGACCAATCTGCAATTGCTTACCACAACAAAAACTGTCCGCTCAATATAAAACAGGAAGATGCTAAAGCCACCAAAACAGAACTTTAAGAATTTGGTAGAAAAGTTAGAGAAGCAATTGAAATACGGTATCACCAATGTGAGCGAAAAAAGTGGTATCAATCTTGACGATGGTCAAATTTTAAAAACCCAGTTCTGGACTTCATACTTCTCATACTCGTGCAACCAGAATATATAGTATATTTATTATGTATATCTATATATATATCCGTTCTTTAAGTTTCACGCCAGTGGCGGCGATCCACAGCGGATAGAATTTAACTATTATTCTACCTTTCATATATCATTTTATACAAATTCAGACAGACTTATCGTTATATTTTGACTCATGCGCGGTGATAAAATGTATACAGTTCGGTTATCATTTCATGTACATTTTCTTATTGATAGAATACACTTTTTTAAATGATTTATGTCGTAACACAAGATATTTGCGCAATTTTTTTAATAAATAAACTTTTTTTTTAATTAAATACCGTTAACATCACGATGACCTTTTTTTTGGCCTAATATTTGCGCACTGAAAAGGAGCACTTAAAAGTATCCAAAAAAGCTGAATTTCCATGCGATAAAAGGTAAAAATTCCAATTATTTTAAGCCGAATAGTTTTAGTTAAGTTTCATGAAGACTGATGGCTGTTTATAATATATAAATATATATATTTTTTTTTAACATTTATTTTGTAAAATTTTTATTGATAGTGAATAAATACTTACTTACTTACTTATAAGTTATTCAATCAAAATTTAAATCCATCGAATAAGGGAACGCAACAAATATTATTACCAAAATCCACAGTCGGATAAAATACAAATAAAGGGTTTTAGTTACGTGATGGCAAATCAGAGCAAAAGATGCTTTTATTCCTTCTCAGAGGTTATCAGTTTGGTATGGCGTGTATAGAGAGAAAATAGCCTGGTCAGTAAAAACTTAAGTAAAGGTTAAAAAGTTCTAGTAGCTAGATATGTGTGAGAGAATGACGAACAAAATTAGCTTTTAGCTGCTATTGCGGCAACTATAACGAAGAAATTAAATAATACCTAATAACTTTGGCAATCATTTTAAAATAGTGGAATTTTTGTTTATTTATTTACATCCTACTCCATTAAAGGCTTCGGATTACATAAATAATCTCTTTGTGATGAAAACTAAGGTAATTGGTAATAAAATATTGACTGCGTGATAATTTTTAGCGGTTATAATACCGGTATTAACCAGTTACCGGTTAAAACACTGATATTTCTGGGAAAATGTCATATAACAATTAGCCTTGGTTAGTCTTCAAAGCTTTCAAAAAAATTAGCATTTTCAGGAAAATAATAGCTGAGATAATGTTGAAAAACAAAACAATTCCTTTCTTGTTAAAAAATCGTTTCAAAACGTCTGCTATCACCCAGTTAATGTAAGTTATACACTTTTCAATAAAACCAGTTTTCGTGTTTTCAGGTAAACAAAATCAAGTATAAACATGATTAAACTTATTTTTATTTCTTATGTGCTGCTGTCATGTTTTATAACTACTTGAGAACATAACTTTACTCATGCTAACTATGGAAAAAATATAAAATATTTTTCTAAATAATGCTTTTCTAATAAGAAGTGTTTTCTTATTAGAATTCCAATTTTTTCAATAGTATTTTAGAATTATTTATAACAGAATATTTAATTATTTTGCATATAATCAGGTATTTTATAAAAACAATTTTTATAAAATTTGTACATGGGGTCTTTATCGATCTTTCAAAAGCATTTAATACAGTTAAGCATGGGATTCATTTATCGAAGTTGAAATATTAAGGGATAAAAGGTAAAATTTTCGAATTGATTAATAATTACATAAAAAATTTGAGGCAATTTTTTAAATTCAAAAGCTCAGGTGTTTTATATATTGTATGTGGAGTTCCACAAGGTTCTATTTTAGGACCGTTATTGTTTTTAATTTACGTTCATGATATGCATAGAGTCACAAACCTTATATCTACAAATATATTTGCTGATGATACTAATTTTTTTTTAATAACAGCAACATTAAAAACTTGTTTACAAGCATTAATTATTTAATTATTTAAAAAACATTTTCACTTTAGTTTAAGGCAAAACAACTGTCATTAAACTGCGGCAAAGCTAAATTTGTGCTATTTTATAAGCGGTGATCTGCTGAAAATTCAACATTTAAACTTCCATTTTTTTCTATTTATGGTATGAAAGTAAGAAAGAAAAATTCAATTAAATAGCTAGAAGTGTTGGTTGGCCAAAGATTATTAAAGTTTGTAAAACAGATAAATTGTTTATATTTATTTTACTTTTTTGTCACCTTTTCATTTCAGTTAATCAACGTTAATTATTAATTAGTGTAATTGGATTTAGTTAATCTTTAATGAAGTAATCCATAGTTTCCGATACGAAATAGCGTTTAATACTTCTCCTTGTAAATAATTTCGAATCAATTTTCATTCCTCATTTCCAATTAAAAATTTCAAAAGACACCTGGACCTAATAGCATATCAACAGTTATACTTATAGAGTTTAACATTGATACTTCAGTTTGACTTCCAAAGGTGTGAAAGTCTTTGTTTCTAAATAGATTTTCCAAAAAAGCATTTAAACATCTTTGTAATAGTTATAGAACTAACCCTCCAAACACTTTTTTAATAAATGTACTCTAATAGACATATACTGCTCTATCGATTTACCTCACCTTAACTAATAATAATAAAACGCGATTCTCAAAACATTTTTTTTTTAATTCAAAAGCATAACGCGTGTCATTTCATCGGAATGAGGCATACTGTTAACCCAGGGTTTCATTACCCGAAGGGCGAGTTCTTCTAGGCTTGCAACTGTCAACTTCAAATTATCCACGTCTTCTTTTAAACGTTTAACTTCCTCAGAAAATTCCATTTCTTTCCATTTTAGTGTTTCTATTTTAAAAGTAAATATTGAAACTATCTGCTGGAGTTGTTTTATAGAAAAGTAATTCAACTCGTCTATGGAAAATTTGGTTGAATGGTTAGACTCTCTAAAATAGATTAAAATACTTTATTGAGTATCTCTCACGTATGGTATGAGTTACAACAAATTTGCGAGTAAAACCTTGCAATAAATTAATTTTTCTTTCAATCCAAACTATTTTAAAAATATGTAAACAGATCATTACATTTTTTTCAATTTTTTTTTTTTTTCAAATATTTATTTTGCTAAAGGAAAAAATATAAATAATAGTATTAAACACAAGGAGGTCTTTCAAGGAGGCGGAAAAAACCACTCATGCCTTCATAAAAGTATTCGCTATCTGAATTAAGCTACAGAGAAAAAGCTCAAAATTTCTACTCGGTTTAATTAAATATATTTTTATTTTATTTTCTTGTTACTGAATTTTTAGGATTAAAGGTTATCTTAGATTTCAAACCTGGAATTGATTTTTTTCTGAGAAAAATTTATTTTTCTAAATTTTGCTTTCAATTGTCTAAGGGGTACAGGGTACTGGAACTAAATTTGGGGACACAAGGCTGGCTTTAAAACAGTGTTTGCTGCGATTTAATCTATTGGTTGTGAAGTGATTTTTCTCATACTATGTTTTTCTTTATAATTATTGACTATTTATCTGCCACAATGAAAGATCATTCTTAAAGATATCAAAGATCAAAAATGACAAAATTTCTTTAAATAAAAAAAAAAAAGAAAGACATTTTAAAATACTTTCGTATGTACCGGAGTATAAATGCAGAAGTGAAAAAACTTGCAGCAAAAATGCTGAGAAGTAGAGAAATAGGCATCCAAGACATAAATGAGAAGTATAACCGATGCAACGTGAAAGTAAAAAAGATCCTTGAAATTAGGACACCGAAGTCCTAATTTAACTTTGAAATTAGGATTTTGAGTTTAGTTTTACTGTTAATTTAAGACCTGTTAGTCTTAAATTAACGTTAAAGTAGGAATGACCAGTTAAATTAGGACTTACTAAGAATAAGATTTCCTCAAGAAGGGAGGGGTAGTATCACGCAAAATGAGACCATATATTCGATGTTTTATCTAATGCAAAGTAAAAAATAACAATATAGGAAGCTCTATTTTGTTTATCAACGTTCGTAAAAATCTACATTAACAGTCCATGTTGCTTTTCGGAAATGGTATAAGTTCTTGAATTTCAAGACATCTAGTAAGATGTGACCTAATTTCCTTGACAATGAAGGGCGCTTCAACTGGGGACGATTATACATTAATTGTAAGGGGAAAACTTGGTTGACGAATGTTGACACACCAGGTGAGCGAAAAGAATACCTTCTATGATAGACGGCCAACTGGACGGGTTGTCACCAAGAACCTTAATAAGCGAGTTCTTAATCGACCTGTTTTGTCTTTCCACCAATCCGTTGGCCTGTGGACAGTACGCACTTGTGGTACGTTGTTTCACACCAGTCATTACGGTGTAGCTCATCTGAAACGCTGTTTACAAATTCCATGCCTTGGTCGTTTATCTGAATCGAAAAGCAACCATGGCGACAAATAATTTCGTAAATAAATTTCGCAATCATTGGTGCTGTTTTATCTTGGATCGGTTTTACCTTAGACCACTTCGAAAAATTACCTATAAACACTACTAAGATGCAAAAACCATCTACTTTAGGTAAATTGCATACATCAATTCCAACTTGTTTCATAGCTGCTGTTTCAATGGGCACGTTTTGGAGCTCGGATTTTGTTTTTAATGACAAATTTCCCTGCTTTTGACAAACATCGCACTTTTTTACAAAATTCATAACATCTCCACGGATAGAATACAAAAAAAACCGAGATAACCTCGATGGGAAGCCATTCGTTAGACTCCCCCAGGCCTTCATGTACGTCTTTAATAATCTCATTCTGCCTTCTTTCGTCAATGATAACAACTCGATTGTTGTAGAAAAACAACCAATTTTTTATGCTGAAATTCTTGCAGGCTCTTCTAAAGTTTGACTGATCACCTTTTTTTTCGAACGGATATTCATTTGTTCGGATGTAACGTAAAATATCTGTAAGTTCAAAATGTTTTCTTTTCATCTTAAATTTTCTCTCTTTACGTGAGTTTGCTCTCACCAATTAAATTGAATTTTAAATTTAATGTGAATTTACATTTAAATTTAAATTCGAATTTGCAACTGCAATATATCATCCTCAAAAGTCAAACATCACGTTAAACTATGATTTTTACTAGTTTTTACGAGTCTTAATGGTTCGCTCTTATTTTAATGTTAAATTAGGACTCATAGAGTCCTAACTTCACGTGAAATTAGGATCTATGGGTCCTAATTTCATGGAGTCCTAATTCATCGCTACACCGGAAATCTATAAGCCATGATTGTTTTAGAAAGTCATTTTTATTTCCTCATATATTTAGTAAATTATTTTTATAATTGCTTTTTGCAAAATTTTAAAGGCGTTTTATGAAAGCCAAAGTTTTTTAAAGTTCTATTATTAAAAGAGTTTTTATCTACTCAAAATTTTCGCACCTTTTTTATGAACTTTTGCAAAAAACCTATATTAAATTTTTTATTTTGAAAATATATTAGCTTGTGTTTTCTATAAAAAACTTGAAAAAAAAAAAAAAAATCAGTCCAGAAAAATGAATATAGTTGTAATCATAGTAAAATTTGAACTGGTTAGTTTTATCTCATAAATTTGATAGGGGCAATTTATATGATGGGAACGAGTTTGGCTGGAAATTTAATTATTCAGAAATTTTTTTATTTTTTGACGTTGGTTTTTAGGAGTATTTGAAACAATGAGACAAATTTCAAGACCAGAAATTGTTGGTCGATGATGCAAGTCCAGTTAATTACAGTAGAAAATCTGTAAACACCCACCTTGCTGATTCAACTTTTTCCTCAACTTAAGCATAACTAACTCCGTATTATTCATCATTTTCAGAAACCTTCGCTTTATTTAAAAACTTGTAACTAAAAGGGTTCAATGGGCTTGAAAAATAATTCACTTACTCATTGCTTTCTATTGGATAAATTTTTAATTTCCTGTTATATTTCACTTTAATCTTAATTGCATGTGCCTCAAGTTTTCGTTCTAATACATTTTTTCCAAAAAAACCACCAAACGAAAATCTTTTCTTCTCACGCTTTTCGATATCTGTACGCCTGTTTTTCTCTTTTTTATGTTTTGGACATAGCTTAGCTGTTTCATTTTCTATATCTTTTATTATCGCTTTCTGATTTCTTCTCGCTGGTAAGATAGATGAAAAAGTATTATCAATGTTTTCCATTATCAAACCGGCAGACAAAAAAGCATGTATATATGTAATTATAAATCCTTTTCTGTTAAATACATGACGTCAAATAAGAAAGCAACTTTTAAAATTAGAAACTCAAGAAAAGATTTGTTCATTATAATTAAATCATGCTCATTATGATGCTCATTATGATTTAAAAATTATTTCAAATTTCGAAGAAATGAAATATCAATGTTTTTGTTTCTTTTTTTTCTCCTATTAAATCTGTAAATGTCAGTGACTATAGAAATATCTCTGCTCATTTAATTTAGACTTATCTTCAATGAGAATGAAATGCATTAAACAAAGAATCGAATTTAAAAAGTCATCAGTTTATAACAGCCAATTAGGATCTTTACACATTGACTTCATTCACATCTGAAGTCTAATTAGTTTTTGAAGCTTACAAGCATTCTTTCTGAGGTAAGTTTTCTAGTTTTCTTTCGTCGGACCAGAAGAAAAACTAGGACACCTCGGAAAACCCTGAAATTCCAATAAAAATACCCACATTTATTTAGTGACCCATAAATGAAAACCAAAAAAGAAGGGTTTTTAAGAACTCACTCAAATGTAGGTAAAGCTGGATTTACATTCAAGTTATCGAAATAACCATCGGGCGGAGCGAAAGCAGTATGATTTTTAAAGCACAACAAACGAATAATAAACCTTCCTATCTTATTAGCAGGTTTTTTAAAATTCTGATGATTCCTAGTTAGCTAATATTCTAAGCATAGAGCAAGGGCGAAAATTAGGAAACATCGACGTTTATATACGTTATGACTACAAAAGCTTATATTTAAAACCCGTTCCTTAAAGATGTAGATGTTGATGATTACATAGCTAATTCTCTATATTTTAAAAAAAATTCCAAAATTTTAAGGAAATATTGTATCTTTCCGATGTTTCCTGGTCTTCGTACTGACCCTATGCTCAGAAAGACAAATAGAGAGTCTCGTATTTGGAAACGCTTTAAATTTAGTGGCTAAATTTAAACCTTCTTTGCGGGTTTTGATGAAAATACTAATTCGATTCCATCATTTTTGATTTTACGAATATTTAAAAGTTGATTCATCTAACCTATATCAGGAAAAGTTCTTATATTCTGGTTGCCAGTCTTGGTTTTTGTTTCCGAATTTTTCTTTTAGTTGTATTTTCAGAATGAAAACTATAAAGCCTAAAAACTCGACTTTTTTCCTGACAAGTTTTGCATCGGCCCAAGGGAACTCCAAGCTATTGATTTATACTGAGACTGCTCTATGTGCTTCTTTACACCAGCTGCACTTGGAGGAAGGTTCCCGGTTGTTTGATTTCCTTGTGTGAAGAAAATATGTCGTGTACTAATAATGTTGTCAACATTACAAGTGGTGCTGCATACTGAAATTATAAACATTTCGATTGCATGGATCTCTGGTTCAGTGATTTTAACATCAGAAGCTGTTTAATTGCGGTTGTGTTTTCGAAGGTAATTAAAATTTCTTCTTTCCTTGTCAAGCAAATGCTAATATGGTATCGTAACCACTGAACGAATGTAAAAAGAGTAAGGGTCTACAAGACTACATTCCCATCACTGAAGCAATATCGCGAATTAGAATCAATCTTAATGTGTTTCCTACACCAAAATCGATCCAAAACTCCTGAATGTTTAGCAGACCATAAAAAATAAGTTATCACAACTACACCAGTGTCTATAGTTTTAATAAGTACTTTTTGGTGATATTTTGTAGCTTTTTTTACGTGTACAAATATTCTCCTGTCTGCTTCTTGTTAATTGCATTGGTTTAAATCTTCACCAATATTAAATTGCTTATTAGAAGAAATCACATCATTGCATAAAGTAGAAATAATGAATAAAGTGGACATCTCTTTTTCTGTTACTCGTGACACAAAGGAGAAAAACTCAATTTTATTTTCATTGCATCGATGAAATCAATTCCAATTCTTTGGTAGCGTACCATCGGCAGTTACTTTTGGTCTCACACCTACACCCTTTTTTCTCTAGTGCTGTTTTTTAGACTGTTTTGAATGTAGCTATTATCGCAGATAATATTTAACCGTTCAATTCCTTTAACTTGAATCCTAATGTGTGGAGTAAAAACTTTAAGAGCATAGTTGGTGAAGGCTTTGTTCTAAATTGGCTGTGACATATTAACAAGTACAGCACCGTCTTATAATTTTACATCAAGTTTGGTGTACTTGTTATTTGTAAGCATTTATCAGATATCTTACATTTAAGAGGAGCAGACTTTTGACCTATTCTTGGTTTACTTGAATCAGAAAGTGAAGGAGGTGCAGCTTGGTTTTCGCACGAGAAAAACTCTTTGAAATCACCTTCTCTTTACTGACAAGAAATAAATAACCATGAGAAAAGTGATATATCATCTTTGAGTGATTTAATTTGTGTTTTCAATTAAATTTGCTTCGATGTATTCATTTTAGATCGAAAGAGAAGTCCCCACAAACACACCATCTTCATCATTGCAGTACTATTTTCAGTTAAGCCTAATAACTCCTCCGACTCCCTTAATAAGGGTATTCTGTTGTTCATGATTCTGAAGCGATCATTGACATTTCTCTGAACATGTAAGCATCCAAGGAACAAGAAACTTTGTGTTTTCGATGTATTTGTCGAAATCATCGGTTCTCATCCAAAAATTTTAAATACCGTAATTCAAATCGCAAAGTTATATTCCAAAATTTGAATTTTTTATGATTTTTCTCAGCATGCACCTCCCATTCTGCTCGTAGTAAGATTTTGGCAACTCCACAACCTTCCGCATAAACTTTATATACATCATATTTTAGTTAATGTAGTGCAGAAGCAGTCACTTGATGTAAATATTTAAATAAAGTTATATGTATAGCATTTAACATCGAATCAGCTTTTCCAGCAGTCGTTTTACCAGCAGCTGTAATAACTGATGTCCATCCACTTCCCTCTATCCAATCTGCTAAATAATAATAGTATTGTAACTACTGAAAGATTTTGTTAGTGGTTGAATTAACGTCTGATCATAAAAATCAGACTATTTTACGTTGAGGAAGCGATCGTTAAAAATTGGTTAAAATTGGACATTTCACTTTTCTGACTTTGATTGTTTCTCAGGAAATTCTTGTAGAAGATTGTTCAACGGTATGTGTATGAATAAAATGTTCAATATGTCGTCTTCGTCGTCGTCAAAATGTTCCAAGCCCCATTTACACAGAGTCATCTTGAAATATGCTCATTTAGATAACTAACAGTATTTGGTGCTACCGGTAACAAGATTTTAATTCCTATTTTGGTGCCGTGCTATTTAAAGATAATTAACTGCATGAATATTTTTTTCAAATTTGGCATATAAATGCTGATCAACAGTCGTAACTGGAATTTGACCAGGGCTGAGGAATATGACTTCTCTCTTGATAAGTTTCATTGAGTGATGAACTGTTGCAGATGGTTCGAATTTGGAGTTATAATAATTATAGAATATAATAATATTGCGTTAAAGAAAACATTTACATTAAAAAAAAAAAACCACTCCTTAAAAAAAAACTGCCGGCTAACCAAGGCCAGATTGACTCATAAGTCATAAACTGTTCATTTTCAGCATAAACTTCTTTACAAATAGTGATCAGCGGATTTCACATAAGAAAAACTTTACTTGAAAAAATTTAGAAACCTCTTTTTTTTTTTTGCTTGATGACGTCACCCGTACCTAATTATTTCTTGGCTTTTGATATTTTTGGAAACTCCTTGGTCTATATGACCAGTTTCATAAGTTTCATACTTTCTTCATAAAATGAACAGTTGCGCATTTTTTTGCTATTAGCTGCTACACTGCATGGGTAAAACAAGCCATAAAAAAATTCCAGCAGCTACCTGTCATATTTGAAAAGCTCAATCAACTAAATATCACTATTTCAGGTTATTTTGAACAGCTAAAATCTGCTTTTTTTGTTCTAATTACTAATTTTCGAACAATGCTATTGCCTCTGCGGGATTTTATTGTACAGATATTTTCAAAGTTAAATATATGTATTGAATATTAAAATAAACACCGTTTACAAAATATTTCAGATACAATAGGTTTGTGCATTTCAACATTTTGAAATTTTTTTATTGAAAACATCTTAAAGAAAGATGTGTATTAAACAAAATAGAGAGAATATTCTTTCTTTCTTATGCTAAAGACTCTGTATAGGTTGCACGAGAAAGCTTTTATTTATTATACTCCTCAATACTTTTTATTGATTATATTTCTAACGTTAAAAAAAATAAAACCGATTTCACTTTATTCGTGACAAAGAGAAAGTTGTATTTCATTCTAGGTTGTGATTGTCCTTGAGCTCACCACAGATTTTCCAAACCTATACGGTAAATAGGTTTTGATGCTCTCTTTGTATTAACAACACGATTAGAGTTCTAAAAAACTTGATAAGCTGCTATTTTTAGGAGGGGCCCGGGCACAGATTGGGTCATAAAATCCCAAAAATATTGCTTTGAAAAACCAATCAGAAAATGGTCAAAAATTTCAAAAACAAGTGTTTTCATAATAATAAGTACTTGGAAAATAAAACTTATCAACAAATAAGGGGTATACCACGATCGGCTGACCCCTAACACCCTGCAAATCTCTACTGAACAAGACCTAATGGAAAGTGGCTAAAAATTAACGAGAATTTAGTTAATACTTATTTCTTCACGTCTGTATAAAAACTTACCAGCTATTGCGAGGGTAAAGTAAGGTCAGCTGACGTCATAGCAGCATTTTTATTTATTTTTTGGTGACTCCTTTACAAGTCTAGATATAAATGCACGATTTTCCTTTTACGTAACCGTAAAATTAATTAGAAATAAACAAAGCATTGCAAACTAAATTCTAAGCATTCACGCAACGACAAATTTTTTCTAATATAACGAATGTAAATTTAGATTTTCTTTAAAGTATAATAAATAAAAACAAATTTTTTGAAGTACGAATTATCAAAACAGTAAAGATTCGAAAATTTAATAATAAAAAAATTTTTAAATTAAATTTTAAATATATGAAGGCACGCGTGTTTTTTTATGTGTAATCCAATCAACACATAGGTTTCAATTTTTAGAAAGACTGTTAAAACTACATTTAAGCTCCAAATTCCAAATAAAATTTACCAGAATTACACACAAAAATTTTAAAATCTCTGAATGGAAACTGGATTTTCATATTTTTAACTGCTTTAACACTTGCATTATTAAGCCCCATTTACGAGAAAGCTTTTCTACACGAATAGCCTTCCATCGCAAATGTAAATTTGATAAACAACACCAAGGGTTAATCTCAATTGATGTTTTATTATATAT
>JAUZNK010025687.1:0-19792 GCA_035046665.1 Euphysa ruthae | reverse complement strand
ATGGAATCAAGATATGAATTTACATTGTTTATGGATAAAATTCATTTTAAAACATAAATACTAGAACTAGCTAAATATGGTAGAGCAAAAAAAAAATTGAAAAAATGCGATATATCAAAAGTTTTAAAGGGGGGGCAGAAAAGGAATTAGCGCCGTCACCTTTGAAAGCTTTCAAGAAAATTTCTGGCATGTTTCGATATACCACCCAGTCGGGTTGATCAAACCGTTCTGTAATGGTCTGGATAGCATTAAAATACTTGCCTGATAAAAGACATTTAGATCCATCCCCTCCTTTATGAATCTTTGAGGGAAGATGATGTCTCCTTAGATTGATAGGGCTTTGTTAAAACCTGACATCCATTAAACTTTGCTTGTCTTGTTTTGAAGATTGTCTTGTTTTGAAGACAACCTACATACAAGCATCCACAAAATATAAAGAAATTAGTCAAGTTTTTTTGCAGTAAAAATGTATCAAAATCCTACACCACTAAATGTTTTATTGGATTTCAATGCTGCAATGCTGATTTTTTGAGGACCATCTGATGCAACATCTATAGATATTCTTTTGTCTACTGACAGGGTTAGTTAGGTCCAGGACTTATGACCTCAAACAAAGGGATACATTCAGTAGAACAAAAAATTATTCAAAAAAATTAACTAAAGGTTCAAAATAAGTGGTAGTAAGTTATTTTTCAAAGTTTTGCAATATTTGCAGGTCAGTTGTGAAAAGATTTCCATGCAATACAGGCTTCTATATTTAGCCAAGGAGGCTAAAAAATATGAGTGAATTTAGGAGGCTGGAATGTTAACACCATGAGAACTTGAGAACCAGAAGTACTAAAAGATTTTCAGTTAGTTGCATAATCAAGAGTATTGGTATTAAAGTATTTCCATAAAAATTTTTATCATAGTTGTAATATCATATGAGTGTATGATAAAGTTCTCGAGCACACTATATTTTTTTAATAACATTTTTCTGACTGACTCTAAAGACTTTACTTTTCTAAAAACTTTGCGAGCCCATCACAAAATATATAGCTTTTTTTATCTTTTAGGACATAACTTATATCAGATAAAATATCAATAGACCAAAACACCATGTAACTTCCCATATATAGTTGCAAAATATAGTTGCTTTGATAATCATACTTTCGTGTTACAGGTAATATTAAACTGCAAGTGAAACTATTTATCTTTTTTAGTTTATTTCTCTTTACATGGGCAGCAAGTCAAGATTTTTGAAAATTTATTTGTGGGGTTTATAGGTAAGATCTATCTTATTATTTTTTTATTATTTAAGTCCATATTGGAATTTTCTTTAAATTTATTTATGGCTTCGCAATAAAGAAACGAAAATTTTTTTTGAATTTGTCAAGATTAGAAAAAGGCTAGGATATCCAGGAATTGTGGTCATTTACCATCTTCTATGTGTATATTTCTTTTTTGGATTACCAGCAAAAAGTTGTTATGACTGGCCAACATTCAGCCATTGTTGTAAAAAACAAAACCTCCCAAATTGCAATCAAAAATTTTTGTTTGTGGATGAATGTAGCCCTCTGTTAATTTTGAAACAATTCTTAAGTGACTCAAAAAAAAAAAAACTGGTTTTTTTCTGTTATCGACATATTATATGATGTAAAATAACCAGTGAAAATCTATGTCTTATGGCTCTTTCAGAAGTTTTTTAGACACATGGTCTTTAAAATCTGGTTCATTAACTCAAACATAGTTGCTAGGAAAGTTGTGTTTTTAATGTGGAATTTACTAAGAATATAAAGGACATAAGAAAAACAACTTGTTGTTATCAAACAATTTTATTATTATTTTACTATTATTTTTAAACATTCTTTTTCAGCTTCATCGTGGCTGAAACTGAAAAGTGATGTACAAAACATTTGAAGAAACCATGGAGAAAAGGAGATGTTACAAATTCATTACATGGAATTGCTGGAGGTAGTCAAAATGTGGTATGTCAGAAAATTCTTGGTTCAGGGAGGAAAACCACATATTTGAATGAAGAAGAAATTCAAATGTCCAAATATGTATCAGTTTTATGCACTGCTGGATTTCACCCATCAAGAACTGAATTTAAAAACTTTTAAGACTATGTGACATCAGAAGAAATAAAAATGTCTTTCAAATACAACGTACCAGGCAAAGATTGGTTAAGAAATTCATGAAATTAAGAAACTTTACCATGAAGAAGGCAAACATGGTCAGTACCGCAAGAAAGTCAGCAACATCAGACATTTACTATTATTAACGACTTTTATGATGTTGTTGAAAGAATCATAACAGAAAAAATTCTGGTTTTCCTATGAACCCTGACTTTTGTCAGGCGATTAGCGCAGTTATTATTACTTATGAGATAAGTCCACATGGCGAAGAGTCATATAAGATCATCTTAGAAGCTGGGAGAGAAAATATTTCCACTATAGCAGCATGTAGTGTAGCAGGAAAATCATTAAATCCAATGATCATTTTCCTGGTGAACATTTCCAAAGTACTTGGAAAGGAGACAATCCTTTACCCAATACAATGTATGGAGTTTCTGAAATTGGGTGGATGACGATAGACGTGTTATTTTTTTCAATGGTTTAATAAGTTAAATGAAACCATATCAGTTAGACCATTGCTTCTCATTTATGACGATCACCTTTCATATATTGCTTATACTGCTTTGCAATTTTTAAATGTGCATGAGAACAATTTTTTTCCAGTTGTGTAAAGCTCTAATTGCAGAAACTGGTATTTGTAACCTGTACCTGGAAATTTTTGGGTATCAGCTCGAACTTTGTAGCCAGAGCAGCTTCTTACAACAAAAGTGAAAGTGAAAGTGACATTATTGATAAAGAAGCAAAAGAAATGGACTCACGAAAGTGAATGCAAAGATTATGATGATGAAACAGCTCTTCAAAAAAGACTCGCTTCTCCAACTCAAGAAAAAGACATTGTTCAACAATGGTTTGGTGCTATATATGAAGACAAAAAAAGGTCATATATGTAGGAAAAGCAATTCGTTGATTTCTTGACGATGTTAATGGTCCTGTTCAAACATCGTACTGGATTGTATTAAACCACATGTAGGTACTGATACAGTACTAGATTCAATTCTGGTGTAGATATTTTCGTGATCTACAATAGAATAGAATCAGTTGAGGTTATTCCAATGAAAGGTGGCAAGTGGCAAGTACCAAAATACATCAGTTTGAAAAAAAAAAAAAATAATAAGCTTGTAAAAGTTGTTAGGCAAAAACTTGCCAGCTATTTGAGTAAGAATTAAAATTATAAATTTAGATAGTATAATAGTTGTTTTTTTTTTCTATGTTGCAATTACTCAACAAAAGTTGAGTACTGACAATAGATTGCACAAAGATGCTTCAAAAGCACTTTTGATGTTTCTTCTTTTTTCAAACTGTCAATAATATGCAAATAATCCTCAATCTTTTAAACTTTTTGAACAATAATGTTTAAATAAGGTATACATATAAAAGTAGTGCAAAAGTTTTGTCAGTTTTGGAGTCCAAAAATTTATAAAATTTTATGAAAAAGTAAAAAAATATACTAAGTGAATTGGTTGGTGTTTTATTAAAGATGGTACCCTGAGCTACCAGAATATATTTCCCGACAATGAACCCGAAATTCAAATTCATTGTCAAATGATTGTCTAATATATTTCCCGAGTACTTATATTTGTCGACATTTTGTATAACCACATCATTTTAATAAACTTTAAAATTGTTTTTAAAATTGTTTTTGGACTTTGACAAACATTTACTCGTACCAAACAAAATACTTAAATAAATTATCAGGTTCTTGGAAATAAGTTACTGTATCATCAGCGTATATAACAATTTTTGAAAACTTAAACGTTCAGGAAGGTCGGTAAAGAAAACTATGAATAAAAGCGGACCCAAAATTGATCTTTGTAGTAAACCACAGTCTAAAGTTGTTGACGTTGATCTGGTTGTGCGGAATTCAACTAACTGTTGTTTATTCCATACGTTTGAAGTTTATTGAGAAGGGTATTGTGATTTACTGTGTCAAATACCTTTGTCAGATCTATAGATACGCTTCTGACCATTTGCCTTTTTTCTACACTAAGTCTGATGTTATCAGTAAGAAGCTTTGCTGCTAGCTTTTTAGATCTGCGCTTTCTGAAATCAAATTGTGAATCGGTCAGTAGACAGTTTTGTTCAAGTTAATAACTTAGTTGTTTGTGTACAGCCCTTTCCAGTATCTTGAAGAGAATAGGTCGTGTTGATATTGGGCAATAATTCTCTGGATTGTCGGATGCTAGATTTGAAAATTGGTGTAGTTTGTGACGTTTTCCAGATGTAAGGGATCTTTTTACATTTTATCTATTGGTTTATAACGTGTGTAATTGATCTGCTACTTGAGGAGGCACAGTCTTTTAGCAAAAATGCAGGTAACCCATCTAAACCAGTTCCTTTTTAAAATTTTATTAAAGCGAGGGTTGTGAGTATTTAATAGAACATTCTTTCAACATTCGTTGTGGCTTTGTATTTATGTCACCTGAATAGTTTCCGATAATTGATAGACTAAATTTTTTTTCTGTCAATGTATTTCTCCAATAAGATGAGATTTTTTTATGAAGAAATATCAGATATTTGGAACACAATTCTAATATCAAGACTATTATCAGTTAGGGGTTGACAGCATAGCATAATATTCTTTTCGATTGTAAAAGCTGATATTTTTTGAAAATACTTTGCAGGATATTATATTTATGATTGCGATTATATGTTACAAAACAAGATTTTGAGATAAATACTTAAAGATTTTTGGAAGATTCCTAATTACGTTGTTATGACCCAAACATTAAAATTAGGTTGTTGTGAAAGTGAGTAGCAAATTATTATTTCAATGGAAATTTTAGATTTTATAATTTATATAATTTTTTCCCTCCTTCTTCAGTCTTAGTTGTCAAGGTTGGTTACATTAATGGGATAGAGCTTACTTAGATAAAGCTTACTCCAGCTGCTTTTTGAAAAGATTTTCATTGGCTTGGGAAAGACAGTGTACAATAAGATTGGCAGAAAGAACCGAGTGTTAGTCTGCCCTTTTTACTAAATGAAATTGATGCGCAGAAATGCATCCAGAACTTTTTTGGGACATCGTTTTTACTCAGGTTTACCTGTTAACTTAGTTTGGTGGCTTCTGAAACATCTATTATTGATAACATTGTTACGACTAAAATATTTGATCCTGACCTGAAAAAGGGTAATAATTATATATCTGACCACTTTCCTATACTTTTCTCAATAAGTATTTCAAAAGTAAACAAGGAAAAAATTAAAATCAGAAAAAGAGTATTTATTGAAAAATAATCAATTTTAAAGAGCAAGTTTTTCTTATTCACTGGTAGCATATTGATTTTAATCAAAACACGAGCAAAATTTATGAAACCTTTATTCAAACTTTTATTGATGTTTATAACTCTAATCCAATCAAAGAAATTACTTTAAATGAAAAAAAAAGATCCCTTGGCTAAATAAAGGACTAAAAACAAAGAGTCTAGAAACCGAGTTGCGAGAAAAAAACACAATCGCCTTCAACTTTAAAGTAAGTAATCATTTTTAACAATACCCTTTTCCAGGTCAGAATCAAATATTTCAGTCAAAATAATGTTATCGTTTATTTCTAAGCCATATTTTTTCCAAGTTTTTGAAACTGTCTAAGCAGCCAAACCAGTTGTAAATCTACAGAACTGCCAAACAAAATTTTACAAATAATTTAATTAAATTGATCTTTAGTCAGTCCATTAGAAGAAAATCACCTTCAAAGTGAAAGCATGCAAAAACTGGATTTGTCCGTGACTGGGATATTTTTATTACATCAAAATCCCGGTTTTGTCCGGGGAAGGCACGCAAAGTTATTTGTAAATTACAACTTTTTTTTCTGGCTTTTGGTGAGCACTGTAAGCCCCTTAATGGAGTTAGAATTTTTCCCATTAAACACACTTAACTGTGTTCTTTTACAACAAGTATGTTTATTATATTTTACTGATGCTTTAATCTCCCATAAAGCGTGTATGTTTTGCCATTTATTGCTTTAATTCACCAAAACGCTCTTTTGCTGAACAGTAATAATTTTTATGAACTAAGGAAATTGTTTGTCTGTCTAAAAAACATCAGATTAAGCATAAACAATTTGGTGCTATTTTGGTTTAAAGAAAATCAGTAAACAAAAGCCAACTATTTTGCAATATCAAAATTATTCAGAAACGTATCTGTCATGCTGCATAACTTTTTTTGAGAAGCATCTGTCAAGTTGCGTGACTTTTTCCAAAATATATTGATAACTTATTAATTCAGCGTAATTTATGAATAAAACCCATATATTTATAAGTTTTGAGTTATATTTCCAAAAGTAATAAGGTGGTATGAAAGATCTATTTCAGTAAGGCTATCCAAATTGTTTTGGAAAAAACATCCGTTAGAGGACTCACTGTCAGATGGATATCTATGCTCATTATCGCTTTTTTGTCTGGCATCCAGCAGTCATATCGAAGCCTGCACTATATTCTTTTGAAGATTGTTCAAGTTAACCATATGTCTTATCTCAGGGTTTGTGTCTAAGAGAATTATTTATTTGTAAAATATTTTTCAAAATAGTGGGTTGTGTGAGGTCTGATATTGGTAACAACCACAACTTTTCTGAGTATCAAAAGGTTTAGTGGGTAACTTTTATTGATGTTAGTTCTGTCACTTGTTTGATTTCCACTATTTTGATCCGGTTTTTTAAATTATATATATTGCTGCGTATTGTCTCTTTTTTTCTAGATAAATTATAGGTTTACATAGAAACTAAAAAGGTAAAACAAAAAAAAATTGTTTATACCAAGCAAATCAAATGATTTGATTTAAATCATATTTTTTTTACAATTAATATTGGTTGGAGACACTCGATAGCTTAAGGCTGAGCAAAGATGTGCCACCAATCAGCAAAGGAGTGCCACCAAAATAAGTACAGGAAGCCTTGAATATCAGCTTTGGTGTATCTAGTGTCACTAAGGCAACGTGTAATTTATCACTAATATTTGAATTAACAAGCAAATATTTTTTCATGCATAATGGATTAACCTATTAATTGTTCTTCATTATTATATGACATTTAAACAAAACCAACCATTTTATGGCATATCTCATTATTGAAGATTTTAGTTTATTTTTTAAGCTCTATCAAATTGACGTCGTAAATATTCCCAGGGATATGACTTTTTATACTTCTTAGACGGCTTCAAATTGTTCACAATTCCATTCCTGTGGACCATGTGTAAAAGATAATCATTGTTATTGGTGTGGGCCCTCTAAATCATGTATCAAGCACACAAGAATTATCCCTAGAGGATGCTCCAAAAACGAGTGGTTTTGGAGGCAATGCTTCCTTCCAGGTGATTATTAATTTATATATTTAAGTAACCCTATCCAAACTGTGGGCTGACTGTATAGTGCATATGTTTTTTTAAACAAATGTTTTTTTATGCTTTTATTTATGAGTATTTTATTTTATTTATATATATTATTTATTTATTATGTTCTTGATTGTATAACAATATTTCAAAATATATTTTAAAAATATTTTTTCTCCTATTTTGCAAGGCAGAGTTCATTTTAAGTACTTTTTATTGATCTGGTCAGTCAATTAGTTAAAGTTTTCAATCAATTTAGATTTTAGAAAATAATGCTAGCTACTTAACTTTCTTTCCAGTTCATTTGAAAATAAATTTTTCAAGGCTGAGCCATATAGACCAAATGCAGTAACTGTTTTTAAGTTTATTTGACTTGAAAACAGACACTATATCTTGAAAGCGGCATTCAAAACAATTACATTAATTTTTGTTCAATGATTTGATCTTGTGTGTCTTCAAATAGCTTTGAACAATCCTGACACCATGCTCCTATATTATTGTTATTGGATACACAATGATTGTTTAGCAACTGTAGTTAGGCCTATGTACAGGCAAAATATAATTTTTCAAATTGTTGATAGTTCTTTAGCAAACTCTTTTTTTACGTAGCGCTAATTAAGCTCAGCGATCAGCAGCATTTATATGCATCCGTTAATGAAATTTTTTGTCAAGTAAAATTTATAAATTTCAATTATTTGAAGTTTTTCCAATGAAGTTGTTAAATATATAATCAATTGTAATATTCCATACACAGAATTGATTTGGGTTGGTCTAAAATGTTTGTGCACAATTAGACATTAAGAAACAAGTTACCAAGGACACATCATAACACAAGGACATATGTGATTAGAATTGCTGATTACTGGTCAAAATTTAGATTTTATTCAAAATTATTTAATAAAGTGATTTTAATGTGCTTTGCTTATTTTTTTAGGTTATGTGCTTATTATAGTGTTTCCAGCACTAACATTTCTGATTCTATTTTCATGTGGGTGCTTCATATATTGTAAGTTGTTATCTTTTAAACTCTTGTGGCATCCCTCAACAGTGTTATTTGCTAGGTTTATCATAACTGGCATTAAAAATATAAAAATACAAAATACAATGAATGAGGGCCAGTAAATTATACATCAAAATATAAAGTATATAAAAATTATATTATATTATATTGAAGTTTTAGTGTTTTTAAATGGAGACTGGTAGATCATGAATAATTAATTTTTCGGTGCGAATAACTTTGCTCATTTATCTTTATCCTTGATTTTTTTTTGGTGGATTTCATCTTGCATGGTGTTTGCTTGCGAGTGTCTCAGAACTCAATCTGCTTCTGTCATTTAAGTGTTTTAGCCTTCTGGAACTGTTTTTCTTTTTGTTTGTGGTTCGTCATTTAAATCAGTTGTTGGTGTTGTTTTTTTGGAACCAAAAAAATGACTATCGTTTTACAATTTTGTTTTTTATGTTCTATTTACTTTGATTGTAATAACAAGGTTATTACTGCGAGTTATGATAATTGCTCCACCGCAGAGACTTTAATGTGACATAATTGATCATATTTGTTTGGTATAATACAGAATTCAGACAGTCTAATATTTAGATTCGGTAAACTACACATCAAGAACTACAATATAAATGGTAGATTTAACATCTTGTATGTATTTAACAAGCGTTAAAAAACATTGTTTTACGAGCAAAAATTAACTACATAAATTAAAATTATAACCTAAAAAAATAATAATTTAAAAACTTTGGCATAAAACATAAATGGTGTAATTTAATTAAGTAATCAAATTAAGAAATTGTTTATAACAAACTTTCAAATAAAACTATTTATTAAAGTGTATTTATTCTTAAGCGATTTAACAGGCCTATAAGAAGTTCTACTAAAATAGTTACATCTGTCAGTAAAATAAAATTAAATGGTAACAGAATTTTCAGCTCAAATATTTTTCAAAATATGTTGTTTTTCAACATAGCAGCCATGATTGTTGCATCAAAATCTTATTTTAATTTACGGTATTTGAAATCAGTAGGCCTTTAACAAGGTATACTATACTTCATTATATATCTGATGCCTACAATAGTTATATTGTATATGATATCCAATACTTCAAAGTTTGCCTACTTTTGAACCACAGGTGTAAAAATGGTATAGCGTAAATAAAATGTTTGGGTGCATTGTCCATCCCGTGCACAAATTCTGTGAAATGTATCCTGCATACGCGGTACAGTGCAAAATGTTTTTTTATGGGTTTGATGCCTTATGTAGCATCTAACAATTTAGATGGTAAAAATTTAACCTTTTAGATGTAAAATTTTAGAGTTAATCTTAAATAATTTTAAAAATACTTTTTAAAATTGATTCTTTCTAGGTAAATGCTGTCGAGGTTCAAGCAAGAGCTGGAAAAAGGAAGAAGATCGTATCACTCAACGTAAGAAAGAGAGGCAACAGAAAGCTGATGAACGTAAATCTGAGCGTAAAGAAAGATCTGATCAATTGAGAATGAAATATGGACTTCTTAAATCTGATGATGAGGAACCTTTAGTGAATTAATTTGCATTATCATAAAGCTTTGATAAAAAATTTGTATATTAAATTTAAGAGAAAAGATGAAACTCGCATACGTTAATAATAAAATCCCTCAATTGACTATAGTTATATACTGTTTTAAATTTTTAGTTTCATCACTTCTTTTTAATAGTTCTTATATATAGTTTGTTCTTTTTCTCATATACAGAAATAAAATTATTCACCCAGCGTATTATAAATATATATATTATTTTAGTATGCTATTTTTTATTATTTTTTTTGGGGTTTTTATTTATGTAGCAAGCGTTATGGTATTTTTATTTTCATCAAATAAATCTATTAAAAAGTTTTAGTTTTGCCACAAGTTGGTTTTTCGAGATGTCCAGGTGATTAGACTGACTTTATATTGCCTGGGTGTTATTTCTTTAATATGAGATTTTTTAAAGGTTTTTGCCATAATAAAAGAAAAGATTTGGAATAAACCTATACAGTAACCTATGCTTCTTCAGTTTATTTAGGTTCCTACAGACCTGTTCAGCTTTAATTTGAATAACGGTTACCAATTGGTAAAATGTTTACATTTTTTTTTTAATTCAGTTTTTTTTTTATGTGAAGGTATTGTTTTTGCGTGAATTATTTTATAGATATAGATTTTCTGTATGAAAAAAAACAAACTTCAAACTCTAGTATTTAAGAGAATTTATCAGCCTCTCCCTCTAAATTCATCCAATAGTCCGAGCTGCTAGTATACAAGCATCAAATTGACACTGTTATGAAAAGTCATAACAGCCGTTTTAAAGTTAGTGTATAGAAACTTTGCTCAAAAATGTAAAATACATAAATGGGTACGTAAAAATATAACTTGAATTCTTTTACTTCTAATCCGTTTGAGATTTTGGTAGTGCATTTTTATATATTTACTTTTTAAATTCAAATTTCTTTTCTAAAATTTTAGTCTCTCTCTTTCTTAAGGAGTTATTTATTTAAATCATTATGTTTAATCAAGCTGTGATAATATTTGTTGGAATATATTTCCAATTTTTGTATTTAGTGTTTAGTTATATGTAAAAGTATTATTTTATATATATTTTAAGATTTATGATCATATATCTGAAATCTATAATTATATGATGGTTTAACATGTTAAAATCACATGGTTCCTTATTCCAAACTGAATGTATAATTTAATTACTTTTGTGTATTCTTAAACTTTACTATTTTGTCCTTTCTTCAAATATCTTGTTTAAA
This sequence comes from Euphysa ruthae, assembly GCA_035046665.1. Classification (NCBI taxonomy): domain Eukaryota; kingdom Metazoa; phylum Cnidaria; class Hydrozoa; order Anthoathecata; family Corymorphidae; genus Euphysa; species Euphysa ruthae. Next base: position 8,582 of record JAUZNK010025687.1, on the reverse strand, counting down.
ACACACTCATGTTACTAACAGAATTATACAAAAAATTTGCTAAAATCTTGAATTTTTTTTCTTTCCAGGATCAAATTTAGAAAAAACAAAACTTTTAAATTCCCCAAATTATAAATCATACCAAGAAGGTAGGGTTTTCAATTTCTCTGTATTTGATTTATTAATGATTCACAGGAGTAAATTATTAAATTTATAACATTTATAATTATCTTTTTTTCCTGGCATACAATGGGTGAATCTAAATACATTTCAGGAGAAATTAATATTTAGCTGCCATACCAAATATCGAAGATTGAAACTAAAAAATCTGTAATGCCTCGCATTTTCCTTCTTTGAAAAGTTCTAGATTGTAAAATTTTTAAAAAGGGATTGAAGTATTTTAAATAAGGCTTTATTGGGTCGATCATCTGTTCAAAGGTAATGTTAATTTTTATAATGTTTAATGTTGATCAAATTAGAATATGTATAATATGTATATTATTGTAACAGATTTGTTGAAACTTCTTCTGTGGTTTTATAAAACTTTTTAATGATAATTTTATAATGTATTTAATTATATTAATCCTTTTGGAGTGACAAAAACGAGATGACTGATCATTTTAGTATTTCATAATATTTGACAATATACTGACCCAGTTCGAAATCAAATTTCCAAGGAATCAAATTTAGTCTAATCAAATTTAGTTGGAATTTGGATTTTGTCGAAAGTTTAAAAAATATTTAAAATGTTGCTTCTGATTGTTTTGATATGTCAAGGCATATGAAAAAAAAAAATTTGATTCAAAAATGACATTTTTTTTGAGAAATTATGAAATTGATTTTTTTGTGTTTGAAATTTTTTCCCAGTTTTATGTAATGCTTGGAAATATTTCATTTGATAAGTTAAGTGTATGTCTGCAATTTAAAAAATGGTATTTAGTCCAGGGTCTATGGTTATAGATCGAATGTTATCTACATTAATATTTTTCTTTTCCATTGAAAATAACTTTTTACCTTTCCAGTGCTTCATTAATTTTCTCAAAGATTATTCATTAAGGTTCAGTTTAGATACTCTCTTTAATGATAGTATGCAATGAAATAAGATTTTATTTGCCAAACTGTTATTTTGACACTGCGATAAATTTTCTTTGAAACGCATAAATTGTCAAGTGTTTTTTTTTTCTTTTTAGCAATGTTGCTGCCAATCAGAGATTTAAATTTTGCAATTTTTTTCATCAAAATTTATTTCTGAAATCTTCTAATATTTCTAATATTTTGAAAGTTTTTTTTTTTATCTATTTACCATGGAAAACAAATTATCATAATATTTCTTTCTTTTAGAAGTCAAACCAGGCTTTTCTACTTTAATTTTTGGCCTCATTGAAGATTTTTCATATTCTAAAAGTTAACAGTTTATGTAGTAGATTGCCATTTATTTGGCAAAACCTGTTTTATTTATTTTGTTGAACATTGTTTATATGATTAGTTAATTTGTTATAACCTGCACTTTGTTTTATATGTAATAGACTATCTACATTTAACTGTAGGTTCATTGTCAAAACTTTTGTTTCAAAAAATTTGTGGTAGATTGCTAAAGGAGATGAGTTCAAATTCTCTTTTGACTTCTTTTGAAAAAGTAAACACGAAAACAAAGAAAGCATGTGTGACGTACTTTTATTAAAAATCTATTGAAACTTTTAAATTTTGTATTTTGTTTTTTCATTTTCAAAAATTTCTTGTTGCTTTGTTTCATTAAAGTATTTTTTAAGGTGAATTTCAGTAAAACCTTTCAAAAGTTTTTAGTGATTTGTCAAAATTGAGTTTTTGAATCTTTTTTGGAATTTTATTTAAAGGTAAGAGCCAACATTGGCTTTATAGGAATGTGTAGAAAATTCCTAGCAATGTGACATCACGATGACGCTAACTTTTTGAAAGTTCTGCAAATATTAGGTTTTCAGCACAATTTTTAAACTAAGTCTTGTTTCTATTTTAGATGCTATGGTGCAGATGAGTGAATTGCAACGAATCTAGCATTTAGACCGATTAACATTTATTTCCATAATTTAATTTAGCACAGTAAAATTTATCAGCATCGTTTTTGTCACTAACATTAACATTTATTAGCGTCTAATTTTGTAGGAAAAGTTTCAATGTTTAATCTAAGACTTAATTTTGATAGGCTTGAGTGTGTAACATTAGGGTCTAATTTTTTGATGTGTTGGAACAAAGCTCACTAAAAAATTTTTATATAATATGTTTTTGATGGTAAATTGTTTTTAGTGTTTGTTAAAATTTCTGAATGTGACCCCAAATTTTGCAAGTAGATCAGTTTTTATACCCACAACAATTCTTCCTCAAACCATTGTTTATGGGCAAATAAATAAGCTATCTCACATTTCCAATATAGTAGACCAAGGAGATTACAACCTTTGAAATCTGAATATTTTGCTTAGGAAAGCAAACAAGGTTTTAAAACTGTTTTTATCTTTGATATTATTGAGTTTAAAAGTTTAAAAGCCTCAAAAACTTTTGCATTCCCTGAAATGCTGTGTGCACTGTGAATATGGGAATACATCAAGCTTTAGATACTTTTCCATCCCTAGCAGAAGCTACATGTACGTGAGCTATAGTAAAACTGCAAAATTGCAGAGACTTTTCTGTTCACATAAGAAATTGTGTGTGGCTATGATTACAATAAAACTATAATATCTAGATGTTTTTGCACTCCCAACAGAAGTTTTGTTTGCTATAAATCTTATAACTATATGTACTCTAGAGTGGAAAAAAGCATGGTGCTTATTCAAGGATTTAGTGTATTTATATATATAGTGTGATTTTTTCTAAAACAAAATATTTTTGTAGAAAACAGGCTTCATTGACCTTTCAAATAAAAAATCTGGTAATGAAAACATACTGACCAAACTAACTGGCTTGATAGCCATTTGTACCTGTCAATTTATCATTTATTTGGCAAAGTTTCGTAGGTATTTGATTTTGTGAAGCAATTTTAATTTATTTTGGTTTATAAATAGAAACTGTCTGTGATTTCTTAACTAATACTCAATGTGATTCATTAAAAAAATTAATAATTTAACAAAAATTTTTCTTGACATTGATATGTTGATTTCCTTATCTTTCAAAGGCAATTGCAAAGTTCAGATTTTCTTGATTTTATTTAGTTAGTTTATTTACTTTTAAGAAGATAACCTGCATAATATAAAAATGGGTTATAAATTTTATTTGTTTATTTTACTGGAATGGCTAGAAAGTGAGAGTTTTCTTGTGATCACACGACTAAATGTAACTTTTATTCCAATAAAACAAATTGGACCACATAACTTCACAATAGCTATAAGCCAATATTTTTATCTTTTTTGTTTTAAAAAAACAAGCTTTTTTTGTTTACGGTTTGCTGAATTGCTACATCCTATCAGCCTCCATATATCCAACTAAGTATTTTTGATTGTTTTATCTTTCTAGCTTATTGGATACTTGAGGTTTACCGGCTTTATGTGCACTTTGGTCTAATTCACTTAGTCCATGAAAATATTCAACAAGTTTTTCAATTAACTGAAGCTTGAACCGTTCCAACAAATTTTTTGTGAGTGAGTTAGTGCATATTAATGCATTTATTTGGACTACTTCTATTATCCAGGAAACCATTCTCTTCCACCACTTTTCTGTTTTTCTGTTTATATTTGAATAATATGATACAAATAGATCCCATCTGTCACAGCGATTCATAGATACATTGTACGTAGTGGTTACAGTTGGGTTCTCAACAATTTTTTTGCTTCGTTTTAATTCTAGACTTGTCTTTCCAGACTCTGCATGAGAAGAAGCTATAATTACTGGCTTCTTAGCTTTCTTGTCATTCCACATTGCAAGTAATAAACCAGAATTTTCACTTATTCAGAATTTTGTTCCATATGAGCAATTAAAATTGTTTCAAGCTGGGTAGTTAACCAAAATTTTAGCAACAGCAAATTTTTTTTATATCAACTTGAACTTCGAGAGTAATAATTCGAGAAAGTTGTTGATAGGAGTGTTTTCTTCACCAAAATTACCCTGAGCTCCTGGAATTATTTTTGGTGTGAACCTAAAACCATGTACTCTATGCTCCTCAATATCATCATTCAATAAAAGCCAAAGTTTACAAGGTTTTGAAGGAGGGTTCTTCTTAATAATTCTGGTGACTTTATTTGCCTTTTTAGCTGGTGGAGCTAGATCAGGTTCAGATATAGAGTCACCTTCCCCACGCTCATTTTCATCTAAATCTTTTTCACCTTCACTTGCTTAATAATCAGTCATTTTCTGAAAGGTTTTTATCAACTGTTTCAGACTCACTGTCATTCAACCAGTTGTTCATTATTTTGACAGCCTCATTCGATATACACACTTTTCAAAACTCCATTTTTTATCATCAAAATAAAATGTTGCAAAAAATTTTTTGTAAAAAAATCAAAACTTGTAGCTGCATATTATGGAGATAACTAAACTAAAAACAAATAATGAAGAAAACTTGTAAAGCTTTTATTTATAACAAAAATTATGTGCATAGGTTATATACAGTTGGCAAAATTTATGTTTCATTGACAAGCTGCTCACAGCGGCTTCCCATACGCACGGAAAATATTTTAATAAAATATTTTGGTTTGTTGGGTTAATCAAAATTTATTTGGACCTAAATCATAAATTATAAATCCTAAAGTATAGGCCTTGAAATTTCAAATTTAAAGTTATTTCAATTCTTCAAAAAATATTTTGAGATGTAGAAAAAAAATTGTTCTTTTTATTTTGATTTACCAGCCATTTTAAATATTTTATTAGGCCTCAACCTTGAAGGATGGCAATTTGACCTAAACATTTTCTTTTTTTTTTATATTACCAAAATGATGAGGTGTTATTTGTAATAGTTTTAGTTATCTATGTCTTTTTGAAATTATAATCATATTTTTTTATTATTATTATCACATTTTTCAAAAAAAATTTATCTCTCCTGATTATCTCGACTTTCTTTTTGGTGTTTAAAAACTTCTGTTTTATCCAAGGTTCCATTAGTCACTCTTGCATTTGTTTTATCCAAGGTTCCATTAGTCACTCTTACATTTGTATTATCCAAGGTTCCATTAGTCACTCTTACATTTGTTTTATCCAAGGTTCTATTAGTCACTCTTACATTTGTTTTATCCAAGGTTCCATTAGTCACTCTTACATTTGTTTTATCCAAGGTTCCATTAGTCACTCTTGCATTTGTTTCTTACATTCTGATTCCATGCATTCATCACATTAGTGATACTTTACTACAACTAAGAGAAGATTTCCTCAATATGAATTTATTATTTATATAATTTCTCTTTTTATTTTACAAGGATTTATACAATACACAATGGATCGAAAAATGCCTTTAAAAACAAAGTTTTCATACGGAGTTGGTCACATATTAAATGATTTATGTGCTTCTATGTGGTTTTCCTATATGTTGTTATATTTACACAAGGTGGCATCTTTTAACAGTGTCAATGCTGGTATTCTCATTCTTGTCGGCCAAATAGCAGATGCGGTAGCAACTCCGTTTGTGGGTTATCAATCTGACCACACAACTAACGTTAGATATGGCAGGCGAAAGATTTGGCATTTGGTTGGTGTAATATGTGTTTCAGTATCATTTCCTTTTATATTCAGCCTTTGTATATCAAACTGTGCTGATTCACCAGAATTGTCACTCATGATATATTATATACCATTTATAGTTATTTTTCAATTCGGATGGGCTTCAACACAAATATCGCATCTATCGTTGATACCAGAAATTACAATCTGCGAACAGGGAAAAGTGGAATTAAATGCCTTAAGGTAATTTATGCTTTCAAATAATAAGTTTTTCTGTTTAGCTAAACCTTGCAAAAAAAAAAAAAATTAGATTTCAAAGGAGTTTTACTACGAATTGTTCTTAAGACATTTCTGCGCCATAGAAAAAAGTTTTTTTGTCAAGTATAATTGGTAAAAATATAAATTTTATTTTTAGAAAAAATAAATAAAGAATTGTTTTTGATTTTAAATAGAAATTTTGTATTACTATAAATAATAAATACTAGAATGGTGGGAAATACCAGTTGCAGGTTGTTTTTAGGCTGTAATTCTCTATGTATTCTCTATAAAGAAATTTTGTTGACTAGTTTATTTTTTAAAAGAATTTTATTGGACTAAATTAACATTACCATAAAAAAATTTTTTTTCAAATTTAGATATTTGTTTACTGTTCTTTCAAACTTGGTTGTATTCTTGGTATGTTTTCTTTTATTTGAAGTTGGTGCTATGAATGGTACTGATAAAACAGTGTTTCTTTCAAGATCAGATGCACCAAAGTTCAAAGTAAGTTGGGTAAAGGCAACAAAGGGGAGACCGGCTTATGTGTAATAGGAAATTTTCTGGAAGGGATATGTCAAGTTCTTGTGACAATTGTAAAAGGTTTGATGAAAGCACGAACTTCGAATTCAGGAGCCGAGTTACCTAATAAGTAGGGTTGTTAACGTAATGATAATTAATGTTTTATATAGTTTAACGAAATAAAGATAAAATTTATGTAATTTATGTGTGAAAAGTTTTTCGTTATAATGGCATCAGATGAATTTTTTTAAACTGCATGCAAGTTAAAGCATAGACATAAAATTTATGGGCAGCAGCTGGATTATTTGGATTTGCCATGTTCAGTATTCAGGATGAAGTTTTTGTTGTTTTGAGTTTATGTTATTGATAGGTTTGCTAACCATAATTGGTTCACAAGTATGCTTCTAGCAAATGGCTCTAGAATGGTTATTGTTTTATAAAATATGGGTGTTTAACAAGAAACTCATATTTCTAGCAATGAGCCTTTAACAATGCTTTTGGAAAACTTAGCTGCCATACCATTTTTATGCAAAAAATACTAGAAGCTTATCATCAGTATTTTCCATGCTTGCTTGATTGGACGAGATACTTATTGATACTAACTTCCAAACTATTTATCTTCAGCCAGTTCACTATTTACATACACTTTAAAGTCATTGCTAGTTGCTTTGTTTTAGGTCTATTGGTTTTCATTGCAGAATATTTTTCTATTTCTACATTTACTGATTCAATTAGTCTCATCCTATTTTTCTTAGTGATCTTTGTAGTCGACTACTCATTGAACGCTGTTAGATTATTACTGTCATCCCGTATGTCAAAAACTGCTAGACTCACGGTTGTTCAAACCATGAGTATTCATTTTATGATTCTAGCATCATTAATTTCTAATCTATTTATTTAATCATTTTCCTTTACTAACCAACTCGTACTTCTAGAAAGCATAATACTCAGTAAACATGATAAACTACCTTCTAAAGTTAGTTGAAGCTTTTTAAAACAGGTTTCGACCTATCATGCAGATTAGTGTGTATTATAAATGCACTAGTATATATATTAATATAATATTAATTATTTTAATTATTATTAATTATATATTAATATAACTAATAGAAAATACCTTGTTATTTTTAATAATTATTACTATGCCGTATGGGGTTTAGAAGCATTACGCTGAAGGATTTTAGGGTTAAGTGGAGTTGATTTTCTTTTTCGTTTTGTTTCTAGGAAGGACATCCTAACAACATAATCATTTTGGTCCTGTAATAATCTTTCACGGAGTCTGCGTCTGACTTTTTCACATGTTTATGGAAATATTTTTTTTCTTTTTTTACAAGTGTGGCTTTATTTTGTTTCTAGTATTTTGCATTTCAGAAAGACTGTTATACTAGAGGTGAAACATGCCTTTGAATATATTTATACAGTTGGTAAGGAATTAAGATTGTAATCTTTTCCAGGTTTAAATATTTTCCAAACTAGTATATGTGAGCTTTACGGAATGTTTTAATTTTATATTCTGGTTAATAGGATGATAGAATAATAATTTTTTTAGAATTTAAACATTTCTATGATCTAAAATTGTTTTTTAGGCATTGAAGTTACATCTAAAAGTTATAAACTTTATCAAAATATTGTTTTTAGTAGGTTGTCTTAATAGTTGTTTTATTATTGTAAAAGTTATTGTTTCAAAGAATTTGAATATTTTTTTCATGTAGAATTTGTTGCAATATTTGGGATTTTTGTGATCTAATATTTCCCTAAAACATAAAAACTGGTTTTAAAGAAATTTTACTTTGCAAGATACTAGCGTGCCAAACATGGTCAGTCATGTATTATTTTTATCTGTAGTGTTTTTTTTTTTTTTTTTTTAGATTTTGGCAATATCTGTTGTAGCTCTGGGACTATTATTCATGTTAATATTCCATTGGGGTGTGAAAGAAAACATGCCAATTGATGATTTATATAGCGGAGAAGAAACAAGGCATTTAGTGGGTAGTGAAAATAAACATTTTTTTCAAAAGAAGATTATGTGCTGGTTTAAAACACCACTATTTTACCAGGTAACTGTCAATCAATTATTTTCATATATGTTTGGTCTAAAATATCTAATGTCTACATATATACAAACAGACATACACACAAAATAACAAACAAGCATACACACACACACACATACACACACATATATATATATATATAAATATACATACCGGTGC
>JAUZNK010025676.1:0-19794 GCA_035046665.1 Euphysa ruthae | reverse complement strand
GTCTCATATGTTATTTATGAAAGTAGTTAGAAATATAACCACTGAATATTTCTTAAGTTCACCACCTAAATTATAAACCAATATACAATTTTTGAAGTTTCACGTTATAGCTTTTATTTTTTTATTTAATTTATATTTTTTTATTTCATTTTTTTTTTTTTTTTTTTGATATTTTTAAAAATTTACATTTTCAGAGTTAAAATCTTGCTGGCATAAATTTTCTCTAATGATATCATATTAATAACGTCAATATTTTTGGAAGTGTATAAAAGCTTGGTGTTTTGGTGTTATGGTCGATAAATTTTGGGCTATAATACTTTTAATTGTAAATATATCTTGAGGTTGATGATTATAATAGATACTTTTATATTATATTAATATTATAATATATTATATTATATATTGTTTATATTATTTCAACATAAAAAGTTTGGGCGGGTAAAATTTTTTACTTTAGATATTTAAATATTGACTTTTATTGAACTTTTCTGGATGCAATTTCTATCTATCCAAAAATTTCTATCTATCCAAAAATTTTTTTTCTGCCAACGAATACATTCTAAAAAAGTTTTAGAATTTTAGTCCGTTTTTTTTGCTGAGAGTTTTTATAATTCTACTTATGTTCTGTGATTGCATAATGTATTTGAACCTGAAAAGTTTTGGCCATATTGATCCAAACTTTCTTCTTTTTTGAAGGATTGAACAACAACACCATTTTTTTTTGTTTCGTTTTTTAGGGGTTGAATTTTAGTTTATATTTGTGTATTGGCATTTTTTTCTTTCCGTTTTTGCTCATTTCGACACATGCAACTAAAAAAATTTTCAGCCATATTTTTACACATCAGGTTTGGTAATATATCGCTGTTTTTGGTGTGCAAATGCTGTAATGTTATAAATATCGCTAACAATCCTAATGGTTTTCCTAAATTTAATACATTTTAAGCTTTCTCCCATTCAGTAAACTGAGGCAGTGCATTTTTTGTTTTAAATGTAAATCGTTTTTGATTTCAAAGTTTTTTCCATATTTCATTTTATATAACAATTTTTTTCGATGAGCAGTTATTTATCACTAGTATTATTTATTTATTTACGAATATTTTAACCGGATTTACACTTCAACTCAAGAGTTGTTATCAATATGTTTCCTGTAATAAATTAAAAATTACAAATTATTTGCTACAATACAGTATATTAAATTATTAAAAATGATTTTTAAGTTCAGATTTAAAGTATTTAGTGAGAACACTCTTTCGGATATCTAGAGGTAGATCATTAAACTTTACTGCAAGAGTATTTTACTGACTTTCTTGCGTATTCAACTTTTGGTAATCCAAGAAGATAGCGGTTATTACGTGTGTTTACCTTTCATGATAGATTAAATGAAAGTAATCTGTAAATTGATTCAAATCCTATGTTAAGCAAACTGAGACAAATTCACCAGTGCGTTTTTGAAATATTCTTTCAATTTAACATTGCTCTTCCAGTTTAGTACCTCCATCGCAGATGTAGAAAGATTCGAGCATATTTCCTTCGGTAACGGAAAGGTTGATCAAGAGAAGACTACAGTATGTAAAAACCGGAACGATTCTTGAAAGCAACTTTTTACAAAGAATAGCTAAATTCGTTAAATCTCATTATATAAAAAAAAACTAGGGTTTTCCAAAGAGGAAAATTTTAGTGTCACGAACATAATTTGCAAATGTACTAGATTTACAATTACCATGCAGATTTTACATTGCGCGACTGTCTATTTAGTAATGCTGTGGTCGTAGTTTTTGACAATAGCTTCGATATTAAGCAACTGTAGCTACATAAACAACTGTAGATAATCATAACAGAGTTTCGATTAAAAATTTTTAGTATTTGAGATCTCGAGAATAATGACTATGAATAGTTAAGGAAAAATTTCTTGATTCGTTATTTGACGAAAAGCTAATACAATCAGGCGGATATGAAGATTTAAATTCAGTGCTTAATTTATGAACATATAGAGGAATAATACCCCTATATATTTAATATTAGAATTTTTTGCTTCAAATTCCATTTAATCTATTTCAAATAAAAACCAACAATGTGCTCTAAAATGATTTTTTAGGTGACACAACTCCTGCGCCAAATTCATATAGCCTGCCAACACTGCTGGGTTCAAAAATTCCTGATAAACCAGCTTCTGCAGCTTTTTCAATGATTGGCAGATCAAAGACAGGAAACTTTGCAGAAGATCTAGCTAAAACACCAGGACCCGGTCAATATAGTATCTTAGACCCAAGCAAAGTTAAAAGAAAGGCCCCAGTTTATTCTATATTGGGTAGAAGTTATATGCCGGGCGGTAAGCTAGTTACTTTGATCTCTTATGGAAAGTCTTATTGCAAGTATGTGAGCTAATAGTAAATGTTTTTATTTTATTAGGCCTATCAAAAAACTTTGAAAGTGTTTCACATTAGAGATTCTTGTAGGTTAATTCTAAACTTAAATTTTTTAATAAGAAAAATAGGCGCTTTTGTTTAGCACTCTTAATTTACTAGATAATTTTTTTGTGTCCAGATTCAACGCACAAGAACCATTTTTTACGTTTTTGAAATAATGACCTTTTTAAGATCTGTTCTAGCTTTTTGATATTGTTATTTAAACTTTTCAATTTCTCGAATAATAATAAAAAAAACCTAAGGATGCTATTTTTACATATTAAGTATCGAGTTTTGGAAGATATTTTAAGATGTTATTCTGTTATGCTATCTGTAATTGCCATGTTGGACGGCAATTCCAACAATATTTGGCGTAATTGGTTAAAACTACGGCTCTCTTTTAGATTCAACTCAAAAGCCAGGGCCAGGAGCTCATTGTCCTGAGAAGGTTACTACTAATAAACGACAAGCTCCATCATTTTCACTTGGCATACGACACTCGGAATATATTACACCGCTTATTATTGATATTTCCGATTAAATAATATCATTTTTATTTTTAAATATATTTTTATTTATTATTTAGATTTTTTTAATATATATATTTGATTCTTACTTAATTTTAAAAAGTAGCGAATGACAGTGTCGGTTGTGTAAAATCTGAATAGGGTTTTTAAACACCTTATTGCAGTTTGAATTTCGATAAGCGTAATTAATATATAACACGTAATTCTTCTGGAAATTATCGTAGTCATCTTTTAATGATTTCCTTGGAATAATTTTTTTTAAAAGAAAAGGTAATAAATGACGATATTAGACCTGTTGTTACAAAACAAATGCAGATATCTTTGGTCCTGTATAAACTCAAAGCAAATTTAATTTGACTTTTTGCATTCACTCTAGAAGGTAATCTACGGAAATTTAGAACGAAGTGTCAGTATTTGAATAAAAAATTTCAGTTTTTCATTCAAAATATGCATGTCACGTAACCTCATTCATAACCAAATTTCACACCTGAACCAATATTTATATATATATATCAAAATTAGTTAATAGTATTTACATGAAACAAGAAAGCCTAAATAAAAATTTTTAAAACTTTTTCTTCATTTAATAGTTTAACGATCTATTTAACGATTTATTTTACCTAAACATCCTGTTTATATTGGAAAACTTTATAGATATTTATCTGGCTTTTTGATGAATATCAAAATACCAAATCTTTACAATCCAAGAAGATCTAGTCTGTATTTTTTTATCACAAATTTATAATTTTCAAATTCACTACTACTTACTTAGCTACTTTATATCTTTAAATTATTTTATTCTAATAAGCTTTATAAAATTCTAATAGAGGTAATAATAACAGACTGCAAAGAATTTTTTTTAGAACAGCAGCTGTTGAGCTCCATGAAAAATCTTCAGGCCATCACTAGAGGAAAATCTTATACCTAGAAAATTCAAATTCGATATTTGTGACTACCAATATTAAGAAGGACTTCTTTTAAACCAATGTTGAATTATGGCAATTCTTAGTAAACCTAAATCAGGCTCTCGCACATCACCCAAACCTCTACCTCTTTCGTTCACTATTTGCGAGGGGTCAAAACTGATGAATTTAGGGCGTACGTATTTTTGGAATGGCCCCTAGTAGGCTTTTGAGAATGAGAATCACTCACCTAAATTCGGATGTAATAAACTATGCTCAATCGAGTTCGATTGTGTTTTTTTTTTTTTTAAGTGAAATTAAATAAAGCCAAATCAAAAGAAAATATCGAATATTTATCTTTTTGTGTTAGATCAATCAAAATAAAAAATTCCAGCGCTTTGGACTGATTCGACAAGAACTTTGTAGTTGATTTTTTAATCACTAGCTCCTTATTTTTTGACGGTCCTCTAAAGTTTAATAATCTCAAAGTTAAGAATATATTTCAACGAAACAGCTGCTTTTGAAGAAATTTTTGATTTTTATCTTAATCTTCAAGGGCTTAACAAAATATGAAACAAACTTTTGATTTCGGTAAAATTTCTTTATCTGCTCTTGACAGATAGGTTTTAAGTTAAGATGAAAATAGAAGTGGAAAAATCATATTTCAATTTTTTAATAAAATGTAATTAATATTACTTTGTTTGATTTACAATGGTTTTGAAAATTTATAAAATTTTAGTTTTCTCACTTAATCTTTCTAACACTACGAAAGTTATTATATAAAATTATATGTTTCATGCTAATGCAACGTCATCAGCATGATAAGCACATTTGCATCAATAGCAACTTTAAAAATTGGGTGCCGAACTAAAATTCAAATCTGAAATAAACTCCCTATAAATCATAAAAAGCGAGTGAATGGCAAAATTTTTCGGCTGAATTTCGAAGAGGGTTTAAAAGTCGCCTTGAATTCCGTCACAAACAGGGTTTTCAGATAGGATTTTCAGCCTGGGTTTAATTGTGTGAAATTTGCAGTTATTGAAAATTTGCGTCAACCAGGGTTGCAATTTATATTATTAAAATTTCGATATATATCATTTATATATATATATATTTGCATATATTCAACCTCTGGTTGATTTAAAATTTTAATATTGCAAATTAAGCAAATCAAAAATTATTAGTAACATTAGTTTTAGTCACCAAATTTTATCACTTTTCACTGATGACTTTTTTAAATAGAAATTACAAAAAATAAAGCAAAAAAATATACCCACAATGCAACAATAGTTATTAGGAAAAATATATATTTACAAATTTATCAGAAATATGAATAGATAGTCGGAACATTTGAAAAAAATAAAAAATAGAAATCTTGACCAAAGAATTTGTTTGATTGTAACGTTACATCGAATTTGAAAAATTACAAATGGTTTTTGAGGAAATATTAGATTTGGCTTTTGATAAAAATTAATACAAGAGTTAACGCCTTTTAAATTAATCTAAAAACAAAAGATACCTTGAAAGTAATTTTCCTACGGCATATTAGGGGATTTTTAATGTAACTAACATTAGAATAAAATATAATTGTGACAAGTTTAAAAAAAAATCTAAAACTATTTTCGTTTTGCGAGTAAGAAAAAGCAAATATTTCAAGGCTTTGCTAAATGAAAAAGATGTTCACATTCTTAAAGTTAAGTGGTTATTCTGTGTAATATACGCCCAAGCGTTTATAAGATTTGGAAGGGAGTATAAAATACATCGTAAGTGTGCATCAGCCAAATATGTCAGGAAATCGGTTCATGATTTCTCGTACAATGTATATATCAACTTCACTTTCGTTTGCTGGATCACTTAATATAGCTAGGAAATGTCTCGTAAATTCCTCTGCGTGTCGTTTAAAGTTTGTATATTCGCTAGTATGAATGATGGTATGAAACAATGAAAGATATTCTGTCCGAACCTAAGAAAAATAATTATAGTTATATAAGTATTGTGGTTAACATTTTAAAATTTTCACTTACATTAAACATTACTAAACATTAAAAGTTAAATAATTATAAAATTACTACCAGGTGTTTTAGTTAAAACTAAATAAATTCCCAAGTGCAAAAACCTATCCGCAGGGTTTTTTAATGCAGTGTTGCATAAGCAAGTAGAATATTTTAGTATACGCTATTTTCACTAATTTAAATAACAGGTGATTTAAAAATCACTTCTTTTCAATAAAAATTGAAATGAAATTTTTAATTAAAGCTGATTTATTCAATGATCTGCCAAACAGTGTGCTACAATAAGCTTAAATTAAAAAAGTTACATAAGATAAAAACCTAAACACACGAACAGTGTATGCCAGTCAGCCAATAGGATAAGCTGGTCTAAAGATATTGTATGCTAATTAGAATTAACTCGATCAGTTGATACTCAACTATACAATACCAGTTTGAAAAAAACTTGCAAATGAGTCTTTCGATAAAGCAGAAAGTCTAACGGTTAAATCACGCCAACAATTACAGGGAATAACACTTGAGAAAAACCTTTTATTTGGCAGAAAAGTCGCAGACATTGTTTAAAAATAAAGGTTGTATTTGTAAATTTGGTTTGAACAGGTGAAGCTTTGGGTTATTAGGTGAGGGGTTTAGTTTGAGTTTGTTAAACCATTCTGGGTCGTCCAATAGCAAAGAGGCATATGAGATTTTTGCTAGGTTGATTGGGTATATATTTTATGTTGGTGGTGGTGATACAGGGTGTCTAGTGAAGGTAAAGTTGAAGCTGGCACAAGTATTTGGCGACAGAATGTATAATATTGAGAGAAGAAGTAGGAGCATTGAAGGCATGTGCAGAAGAGTATTGAAAATAGTGTGAGAACATATAAAAATAAAAATAATGGTAAGATGTATAATAAGGGTATAGGTAGTAAAGTGAGAGACAGAAAGGAACATGGACTGAATGATGAATTTTTGAAGAAAGGCAATAAGAAACAATATTGAGGATTCAGCAAATATTAAAGATGCATTAAGAGCTTTGGTTAAGGATATGATTAAAGAATTAATGATCCATAAGAATCAAAAACTTCTTCCACTCTTTACTATTTATCTGAAATTAACTGTTTCCGAAAGTAAATTGTTGAATTGTTTGAAAAGTTTTACACAAAACGAAAGTGAGGTAAAAATGATGTGCTGTTATGAAGAAATGCTGTAACATGCAGTTGTGTTAAACTCAATTGGAGTGACTTAATTAACATGTTTACCGTATCCCACACAAACTTTTGCTAAAAATCATGGACCTGTAAACCTTGTTTGTTTTTAGTAAGCAATAAACTATTTGAAAAAGTTATTTGCATCTTTATTAAATACCAATCTGAAGACCCCAAGAAGTTATTTGCGTATATTTCAGCTTTAAACACAACTAAAGATATACATAAAATTTTATGGCATCAATTCATTTTAAAATACCTGGTCTTTAGCTGATCTATTAGCAACTTGTCGTAACACGATGTCGATAAGTACATCCATATCGTTTGTGTAAAACATGTTCGATGTGCTTTTTGCAGAAAATACATCAATTAAAAATTTCAGCACAGAATCAGGACAACTTACGCTGAATGGAAATAAAGCCACTGGGTCATCTAGAAAAAAAGTAAATTGAAGTAATAAGCAGACTAAACCATTTTTAAAAAGCACCTATTTTTTTATAAGTACACTATTTATAAAAGAAGTCACAGATAAGAATATAACAATATCTTTTCCAAATAGTCAAACAATGATAGTATATAAAAATTAATTTTAAAGCATATTCACCCTTCTTATTTGGACAAATTTATCATAAATATACTAAACTGGATGATGACACTTTATTAACTGATATTTGTCACTCAATAGAAGCTTAGTGACCACTCCATTATATCTATTTAACTCGCTATTGCAAATGTTCTATGATTTCTAAAAATTTATTAACTTTTCATGTTATTAAGAACAGTAAATTAAACATATCAAACGATTTAGATCTCGAAAATCGGTATAAACACTGTAAGGATACTTCATTATTTGAATAATCATATACATAATAGCATTAAATGAAGCAAATCCCATGTAAACGATTGGATAAAATTTTAAAGATTTTCATTGAATAATATCGCCTATGTAACGTAATGTTTAGTCTATCTGTGGCCTAACAAGAATTTATTTCAAATAATTTTATTATTAAAAGATTTATTTTCAAATTTCATATTTTATTCTTTTAACTTTTAAGATTTCTTTGGCCAAATCTTGGCGGGTATTCAATATTAATGATAATTATTAATCTCAAAAATAATGTTGGAAAAGCATAAAAAAAAAATTATGTCTCAGCCATGAATCGAACTGGGGACCTATTGCTTGGAATTAAACAACGCACACCTTTATACCACCAATGCTTGATCAATAAAACACACACAATAAACTTAAAACAACAATAATAACAGTGAAGTGTTTTCAACAAATTTTGTTTATATATATATATATATATATATATATATATATATGTTTTCATTTAATTCTAGGCTCCATTTTAAGGTTGCCATATCCTAAAATATGCACCAATTAGCAAAATATTGGCGGGTAGAAAGCTAGTCGTATACATAGTGTTAAAAGTGACTTGGATTTAAACAAACTGACCAATCACAATTAGTCATTCATTTTATTTACGTTATGAAGTAGCACATTTATCCGATTGGATTGGATAGCTATAACGGATCATGATTTCATAACATGTTTTACTCATGCATTTTCATTGGTCGCTCGACATTTCAAAAAATGAATAATAATAACAGTTTAAATAAATGATAAATCAAATTCGATATATTTTATCTTGAAATACATAAATCAAAAAACAGCAAATAAATTCATTTCTGTTTCTTTTCTTTTTTTGCGTAAAGGTAATATTTGTTTATATATATAGTTTTTATATAATTGTCTTTATTTAATTCTTTTAATTATAAGGTTGCCACATCCTAAAATATGCACCAGTTAGTCCAATCTTGGCAGGCAAACAGCTAATAGTAACACATAACATCAAAAGAAGTCTGTAGAAAATATTAAAAATATTTTTGAAATAAATTCATCAAATAACAAAGCATTTTCCGTTAAGTCTCCTTCAAAATTATATGGTTACTGAAAATATAAATCCTACTTCAATATGCATGACAGAAAAATCTGAAAGATCGATTTGATAATAACAAATAAGAAGAGCTTCATATCTTCTGGATATTTGCCGCTGCCAAATAGAAATACTGGTGTTTATAATAAACATACAAGGTCAATTTATTGAATAACTTCATGGTACCAGAAAAAGAAATTAGACTGATTTTATTGTCTATATCCCAAGTCAATTCAGTTACCTAAGGAAGAAAATTTAATCTACTCGTTTCGGTTATGAGAACATCATTATTCATTTCTTTTTCTTTTTTAACTTAAACATTGAAAATCTATTTAAAAACTTTTTTTTATTCAATTCAATTCGTTTATTTACTGCTCAATAATAACACAGTTGTAAACAAATACGATAATAATTTGATACATTTCCACAAAATTCATTTGTTTCAATGTAAAAAAACCCAAATAAACGCAATAAATATAAAGCACACAAAATTACGCACAACACTTACATGAACAAGTTTCATCTTTCCACTCTTTAATTCGGTGTTTAAAAATCTCCAAAGAAGGAGAAGTTTTAATAGAATTTGGAAGTTTGTTCCACATTAGACTACAATTAAACTGGAACAAATTTATACTACAGGTTTCAGAAAATGTGGAAGAATATTTAATGAAAAAGTAATTCTAAGGTTATAAGGAACTTGTTTCAATGAAAAAAGATCTTGAGTTAGTTTCATTACTTGTATGATGAAGAGCCTTATATATTTCAGTCATCAGTAACTGCAAATGTCTTGTTTGTACACTACAAGTGTTGTCAAAACAAAACAAAACATCCAGATCAAAGGGAAGTAAGAAAAATATGAGAACTTGGGCATAAATTAACAACCTTGATTGAGATACCGACAAGGAGTTTCTTAGACGTATAATGACACACAGTTACTGGTTTGCCTTTTTACAAACCTTAATATGACTGGAAAAGAACAGTTTGTTATCAATTGTTACACCTAACAGCTCTACCTCATTTTTGGCAACAATATTTTTATTTTAGATAGATAAAGATAAATCTATACTATTTATTTTTACTACAAGAAACATCACTTTGAATTTTAAAGGGTTTGCGACATGGGAGTTTACAGAAAACCAACTGCATATGCGGGTTAATTCAGCTCTTAAAAGTATAATATTGGGGTGTAGATATAACTTAATGTAAATATTGTGTCTTATGTACGCCATCCACCACCAAACCTTTCATCTGCGCATCAGTAGTGAAGATATGTAACATATTGAATCTTCAAAAAAGTTTTATTAAAAAAGGTTATTTTTTTTGTTTTCAAAGTGGTGGAGGTTCAAGCAGTTTTTTTTGCTATTATTTCAAAAGAAGCGTTGCGTCAAACCCAAATGAAGAAGACAAGTAGTGCTAGTGCAAAAAAAAAAAAAATCATAAAACACGTATTATGTAACAAAATTTTAAAAGGAATTAATTTATTTTAAGACTTCAGATAAATACAAAACAGGCTTATGCAAAAAAAAAAAAAAAAAAAAAAAAAAATGTATAAGCTACTTGATTTCAGCTACGTGCCAGCTCCTCCTACATCTTAGTTAAAGTAGATTATATTTGTACAAAGAAAAAACTGTAATTTTAAGGGTGATATAAAATTTATCATGTAACAAAATTTGTTAAAGGAATTATTTTATTTCTAAGAATTCAGATAAATGCAAAACTGGCTCATGCATAAAAATTCCATAGGCTATTTGACTTTGACTACATGCCAGCCCTCCCTGTATCTCAGTTAAAGTAATTTGTATAAAAACTCTTTTATTTTAAGGGTGATTTAATCTGGAAATAAAAATTTTAATTTAGGGTAAGTAAAAACAAATCTGAGAAATAAAGAACGGTAAAAAAAACAAAATAAATTATTTTTGCATAACTATTGTACTGATATCAGAAAAATTAAAATAAACTAAACCAAAAACAGCTGAAATGAAAAATATATTGTTTTATAAATTTTCTAAAAAATTTAAAAAACTTCAGGAAGTCCGAATGCAATAAAAATAAGATTAGAAATCCGGAACTTCAGATAAATCCGGAAAACTTTTATCCTAATCGATTTAATGTAAATTATGATATATTTTATTTTAAACGCGTTTCACCTAATGATATTTATGATGTAATATTTAGTCCGAAAAAGATTGTGGTAATATCTCTTTATCTCTTTTAAAACACACCACAATGTTTTAATGCCTTTATCTGATAGACTGTGTGAACACATCTTTAAACAATAGAACTTTTCCATCTGAACTAAAATATGTAGATATATTGTCCCTGTTTTTAAAAAAAGGGATGCATTTGATAATGGAAATTATTGCCCTATTAGTATTTTACAAACTTTATCAAAAGTATATGAAAAAATAATTTTTAAACAAGTTTATTCATTTTTTTAAAGATAAATTTTCAGATTTTTTATGTGGTTTTTAACATGCCCTGTTGATTTCAAATTGAATTACATCAAAGATGGCAATGCTGTCTTGATAAAATTGGTATTGTTAGTACAAATTTATTAATGGACCTTTCCAAAGCATATGACTGCATTCCACATTATTTATTTATTGCTAAACTACACGACTCTGGGTCTTCATGGCAAAGCCTTACCCTAATTAATAGTTATTTTTGGGTAGAAATCAGAGGTTAAGATATCTTCTCTCTTTAGTTAGTGGATTGAAATTGCACTTGGAATACCCCAGGGTTCTATATTTGGACCTCTACTATTTAATATTTTTCTTAACGATATATTCTATTTTACCCTAGAAACAGAAATCTCTACTTTCACTGATGATAATACTATTTACGCTTGTGACAATTCTATTGAAAATATTCAAGATAGGTTAAACAACGATTTTGGTCAGGTTGATCTTTGGTTATGTAACAACTCTATGGTTGCCAACCTAGGGAAATTCCAGTTGATGTTTCTAGGGAGAAAAAGTTCCTGAGGCCTACTCTATTTTTATTTCTGGTTTAGAGATTTCTTCTTGTAAAGAAGTTAAACTGTTAGGTGTTACTATTGATTGTCGTTTAAATTTTTCTAGTCATATTAAGAGAGTTTGCAATAGAATAAACCATAAGGTTAGCACTTTATTGAGAATTAGGCATGTTTTAAGTATATGTCAAGCTAAAGTAATTTTAAATGCCTATATTTTATTTTATTTTTTCTACTTCCAGTAATCTGAATGTTGTTTTGCAAAAAGACTAGCCTAGCTGTAATTAAAATGGCACATAAAATTGCACTGAGAGCTGCTTATAATGACAGCTTCTTGAGTCTTTCAGAACTTTTGGGGATGGACATAAGAAGGAATTTAATATGCGTACGTACATATATGTGTTTAAATATTGTGATATTTAAAATGTAACTAAAAATATTTATGCAGTTCTTTTAAATGAATGCAAAATTTACCTTTGAGTATAACAAAACAACCCTGAAATTTTTTACTGTTTATATTTTAATAACAGTAAACTTCAACGCACATTTATTTTAAACTCATGAATACCAAAATCACAATTTAAGAATTTCATTTTGTTTTAGTAGCATATAACTTTTTCCAGCAGGTTTTGGTGAGACGCTGTACAAGAATAGCAATAGGATTGTAGGTACATATATGCTTTCTACAAAGTCCAAGAAATGACCTAATAAAGTTAAACAATAAATAAAAAATGTTTGTATCAGAATGATTCTATAAAAAAATAAAAACCTCACTTTCTCTGTTGATCAGCAGCATAACCTTTTCTGAAAGTGTTCTGAAGGTAGTACGTGTGGCTATTACTTGCATAACTGTATTGCTCTTGGGAGCTGAAATATAAAACACCTCTAAACATTAATAAAGATTATCAAAATGTGTAGTGAGGAATATTAAAATCTTCTGATTCAAGCATGGAGATATTCTGGTGCATTATATACCTCAATGCTGTATAATTTCTAGCAAGACATGTTCTATATGTGCTGTTTTATTTTAGATTTTAAACAAAAATTTCAAAAAAAGAGTCGTATTTGAGACATCTCTATCATTAACTGAAAAAAGCAACTTGTTACAAAAACCAAATAAAATTTTGAATCTCTCAGCTGCAATGTCATAATCAATTACATTATATGAACACAGATTTTGATAAAGTAGTGGAGTCAAATTACCTTAGCAACAAGTAATAATAAACAAAAATTTAAGCAGAATCTGAACAAGATTTCAAGAAATTTAATAGCCACATTTTTAGACTAAACTTGGCATGGTTTGTAGTCAAAGGACAATATAATGTTTGAAATGGCTAAAATATCGAAATAATAGAAAATTTCAGAAGACTTGACACGTTTCAGGGCCTTAGGGAATGAGAATTTTCGATAGGTATAATAAACCATAGTTTCACTTCCCCATTTCATTCTTACAAAACTTAGAAACATTTATTGATTAATTTTCCGACCCAAAATAAACCAAAAAATTTAAACAGAAAGCGATATTTGTATAATATATATAATATAGTCTAAACTACTTCAGACAAAATTTTTTAAACTATTAGATTCACATGTCATCAGCAACTGACTAGTATATATTTTTTAGTTCTTATTAGTTTATTTTTACCCCTCAATTTAAATGGAACTCCTCAATAAATCTCTAAATTTTGCTACAACGATCGTAGATATTAAAGATAATGTTATTGAAGAAATAAAATCGCCATTTTTCAACAAATATGCACCATGGGTAAAAAAAGGAAGTGTTTTATCCAAAATCACCAAGATCACAGTGCTGAAAAAAGTAAACTTGTTAGTCCCTACCTTCTAAATAAGATGGAAAGTTTTTTAGATAAACATCACGTCAGCCTTTATTGCGATGACAGCTTAGCTGCAGTTCTAAATGCCAACCAACCACAAACATACAACAGACTAAGAAAAAAATCATCAACACTTTCAAATATGAGAAACTATCAATTAAAATCTAAACCACATTCTACCAAACAGATTTTTTAGATGTATCTTTCAATATTACAACAAAACAATTTATTCAATAAAATACTGGAAACAACCCTTTAAATGTTAATTTGAAGTCAAACCACCCAAACACAGTTTCACATGCAATATCCAAAATAATTATAATGCAAATTTAATACATCAATATAGAGCAACACTCTCTGCCAATTGAATTAAACACAAAATGACATGTGACAACCAAAAGACTTCAAAACAATCTTTGACAAAGATTTCCTAACCATTGTTAAAAATCATTTTAAACAATCATGCAAATATCATGAAATACTCAACAAAAACACCCTTAAACTCAATTATTGTTGTATGCCAGACATAAAGACCTTTTTCAATATTTCATGAAGCCTTGCATACAGAAGTGATGAAAGAGCCTACAATTTGTGCCATGCAGGAAAAGTTTGTATCATTCATGCATGATCTCAAGGATAAAAAAAAAACACTGATTGCGTTCATTAAAATGATTAGAAACATTATTTTACAGTTTGTTTTATAGCATTAATTTATAAAAATATTTAAGCATTTATGTAATGCATAGCAGGAAACATGTGCAAGAAATTTTAAGTAAAGATAATCTTTGTAGATTTGGTTTGGATTTACTACCATATACATTCAATCGCTTTGAATTTTTTTATCAAATTTTATTAAAAAAATCATAAGGTTTATATATAAATATACATATACATTACGCATACACACACGCGTTTTTCTTATGGAAATTTCAAGATCAAAATGAGTTAAAACATAATAGATTAAAATAAATATTAATTACAAAAATCACAAATTCTGTTCATGATGGGAATTTACTAACAGGCAAGTTATATTTGCTAAAAAATTTCATGCCTTTCCATTCATGCTTTCGTTTCTTTTGCATTGAAAAACCTCTTACAATATTCAAAACATACATCTACACACAGATTTGCGTTCAATTTAATTCAATTTATTTATTTACCGCTATAAACAAATACAATAATAATTTAAAATATTCGAAGATACTAATACATTCCAACAATTTTTTTTTGCTTCAATGTAAACAAAAACCTAACTAATACCAAGAAATATAAAACACACAAATTACGCACAACACTGACATAAACAAGTTCCACCTTTCCACTCTTTAATTCAACATTTAAAAAATTTCCAGAGAGGAAGAAGTTTTAATAGAATTTGGAAGCATATTCCAAATTATACTACTGTTAAACTGGAATGAAATTGTTTCATAGGTTTTAGAAAATGTGGGAGGAAGATTTTAATGTAAAAGTACTTCTAAGGTTATAAGGAACGTGTTTGAATAAGAAAAGATCGTGAGTTAGTTTATGACTTGTATGATGAAGATATGAAGATACATATAATTCGTCAAAATCTATATCAAAGTTGTTGTAGATTGTTCTTAGTGCCCATGTCTGAACTCTGCTTATAAGATTAATTTCTTTTTAGAAACAAAACATCCAGATCAAAGGGAAGTAAGAAAAGTATGAGAGAACATGGGCATAAACTAACAAGTTTCTTAGACACACACAGTTTCTGGTTTGCCTTTTTACAAATACTAACAATATGACTGGAAAAGGACAATTTATTATCAATTGTTACATCTAACAGTTTTAACTTGTTTTTGGCCACAATGTTTTTATTTCAGATAGATAAAGATTAACCTATACTATTTATTTTTACTCCAAGAATCATCAGTTGGAATTTTAAAGGGTTTGCAACAAGGGAGTTTATAGAAAACCAACTGCATACGCTGAATACTTATGCCACTCTTCCATGCAGTGATCAAGCAGTCCTACTTTTGCATTTAAATGAACCTTTATGAAGTTTTTTCCCACATGCAGCACATCTCTTCTGTGAAACCAAGGATGACTGGTAGTGGTCCGAATGATAAAATCTTAATTTCGCCTTCATTCGTTTAGAAGCTGGCAGATTGTGGCCTCTTGGTCATCCTAAATTGATCCTTTCATCTTCGTATTTCTGAAGCAGTGTTATTTCGTGACAAAATGCGAAGTGACTTGTTTTTATTTTCGTTCCTCAGTTTTGTTTTGTCCATACAGAATCCATGCATCACACATCATCATGTCAATTGGCCAAATGAACAATGGCTAACAATATTTCTTCAATCTAATGCTTATCCGGTAGTTAGCTATGCTTTGAACCCACTCTGTCCACTAATAATTTGTATGCCCGAACAAAACAAAAATTTTATACTATGGAAAACACTCCCCTTTTCAAACTTACCGCACCATAGGGTGCGAGGCCATTTTTGCCCTAATATTTATCCACTAAATATGTTCAATCTTGAGAACACAAATAGATCTTTTAACAAAATAAAAGGTAGTAGATAGTACTCCATTATGGAAAGGCTAACCTGAGTCAAATAAAAAAAAACCATTACAAAAAACCTTTAAGACTTACAATTAACAAAATTGCTAGCTTTGCATTAATTTGCATGTTTTATGCAAATTAATGGAATCCACACTATTTAACAATTAGTTAACAACGATTAACAACAATTAATTTATTTTTTATGCTTTATATATGACTTCATGCAAAAATAAAAACTTAATAGCGAGCAGATTCAGAGAAAAATAGAAAAATACAGATTTTTGATCTATTTTTGTCTTGTTTAAATCAAGAAAACAAGAATTTTTTTTTTCAAAATTCCAGGTTTCTCACATCATTTGCTTTATCAACCCAAAACATAAATCAAAATATTAGAAAAAACAATGAGCCAAACTCAAGAAATACAAGCAAATAATTTTTGCTTCACCCAGATTTTAGCAAGAATAAGAATTTTTGAGGAATCTGGAATAGGTGGTTTCTTTCTTATCCCTGACATCTAACCTCATACAAAAAATCCCTATCTTTGGTTTATTTTTTCTTTTTTACCCCATTATCAGGCAAACGAGAATCTTTTTTCAAAAATCTAACACCACCATTTCATTTGCCTTATTAGTCCTTAACTTCACAATAAGTTTAAAAGCTAAGGGGGTAGTGTTTTTTCACTACAACCATGATTACCTGCCAAACCCCCATGCCACCTCCCCCCACCCATCACATAACCCCCAACCAAAATAAGGGGCACCAAGATTCCAGCCAAAATAGGGCTAAGAAATCATGTAAATATGAAGCTAAAATTCTACCTTTAAAATGCTTATTGAATGACAAAAGTAAAGCAACAAGACAATCTGAAACTTGATCATCAACATCTTCTTCAGGTGGGTCTTCTATATTATTTAAAATAAATTCCACAAATGATTCATTCAGTTGAGCTAAATTATAAATATATGCATTAACTTGACAAAGTATGTTAATGTGCAGCAAGTATCAAGTGTACAAGCTTTAAAAATCCCCTAGTAATTCAACAAAATTCAAAATTTCATGGCCAAAAATTTGTTATTCACAGCTTTATCATTATCATTATCGCAAAATATCAATACATGCCATAAAACCTCTAAGAATTAATAAGTATTTTTTTGTAGACCCAGTGCCTTACTTGATTTTTTCAATAATTATATTAATGTACCCAAATTATTAGTAACATTAGTTGTAAAAGTATTTTTTAAGAGTCGTCACTAATATGCATGTAATTAGATTAAGAAAAACATTAATTTTGAAGAAATGTGTATTTATTATAAATTATAAGAAAATTCCAATACTTTATTTTTTTGAAGGATTTTATTTACTGTTTGGCGTAGTTGTTCTGCTTTAATCAGTTCATTTTTTCTTTCTAACTCAAGTGCTTTTTCTTCTACTGCAGTAATTATCAACAATCAATATGATTTCTACAAAACCATTATCAGTAACTACGTTTTTTATTTCCTGTTCTATTGTGAGGGCAAAGTATATGTGGTATTTTACTCTCTTCTTTGCTTCCTGTATAGTCACGAGTAACATATTTTTCCTGAGTTCCAAAAAAATAAAGTAGTGAAACCTAACTTAACTAATGATCAAAGCAAAGCAATTAAAGAGCTTAAAAGTGACAAGTAAATATATATTTCAACTATTCAATAAAGAATCAGGTTTTGTTAGAATTAAACATGAAGATGCTCTAGGCAAAATTGAAGAACAAATAGGTCACACCACTATATCAGAAATCGACCCAACTAAGTTATTGATTTGACAAATTCAAAGAACATTATCTAAACTAAAAAAGCAAGGCAAAATAGAAGATGTGCTCTACCGAAAACTTTACCCAACTGATACTAATCCTCCTAGAATGCATGTTGTGATAAAAGCACACAAGCCCTCTGAAAATTATCTTTGCTTCTACCGTCGGCACTCCAGCTTATGAAATCTTAAAACACCTTGTAACTTTGATTAAAAATTCCTCCACTTTTGTTACAGAAGCTAAAAATTGGCAATTTGATACAAACAAACTTCAAGTTTCTTATGATGCAGTTAACCTATCCCATCCTTCCATTAAAAAAAGTTACTGTTTCGATTCTAGAACTTTTATCACGTGATAATGAAAGCTTTTCTTCACATACAAAATTTACCATAGCAGACATAGAACTACTAATAAACTTGTGCTTAAAAAAGTGTCATTTTTAAAATAATTATTAGATTAGAATGTTAAATGATGCTGGACCCATAGGATTATCTTTGATGGTTATGATAGCTGAAGCATACCTCCAGCAGTTTGAGAGTATGGTCATTGAGTTAGCATTTCAACAACCAATCTCATGTTCACCAATATCTTATCATCATTATGTAAATGATTCGCATGCAAGATTTTACGATAGACACCAATCCAATCACTTCCTCGCTATACTGAATTCTCTTGACGAAAAAGTAAAATTTACAATCGAGTTTGAAAATCAACAAAAACAGTTTAATTTTCTAAACATAAACATTCACAACAACGGTAGTGATTGTTACCAATTTAAAATACATAGAAAGGATGCAATAACAAATGTACAAATAAAGGCGAATTCAAGTGTGGATCCTCACATAACGAACAGTGTTTTCAAAGGATTTCTTGCATGAGCAAAGAAAATATGTTCTGAAGCATGCCTTAGCGAAGCAATAGAATCTAATATATTTATAAAAAATATATTTATAGAGAACGACTACAACAAAAAACAACTCGAAAAAAATATCAAGTCCTACTTTCTACCTTGCAACATCAAAACCACCAATAGCACCATCAAATATAACAACACTGCATTGTCATCATGGATCTCTGCACTCAGGAAAAAAAGATAAAAAACTCGTATAAAAAAACTCGATATCAATATAATATTGAAATCCGCAGCCAATTTATCAAACATTTTATGTAATCATAAAAAATCTCAGCTCTCAAAAAATACCCAAGGTGTATATGTTGTTAACTGCAAATGTGGACCATGATATGTTGGCAAAAAGGTGGTTTAGTTCGTAATCGAATGATAAAAATCTGTATTTCAAGAGCGTTGCGGAGATAACTGAACATGTTCATACTTGTAACAAAGTGTAGACTGGGATGACGTTAATACAATCTCAGTGGAACTAACTTTCTAAAAACGGGCTATCAAAGAATCTTTAGAAATATGTCTTGGAACAGAGCCTAATTCAACGTATGGGATGACTCGTGATATTGGACAATATGTTAAAACAAACATGTAGAATTGTACATTGCATTCAGAGGAGACTGGTGAGAAATTGTAACATACTAAAATCAGATATGCTTAGAATTATATTTTTACGGGATTACAACATTGGAGAAAGACACTTACTATAATGATGGTAAGGGATTGCTTCTCCTGTTGACATAAGCATAGTCAGTATCATTGCAGCACTCAGAAATTGCAGTAAATCTGAAAAACTATTTATTT
>JAUZNK010025665.1:1499-19794 GCA_035046665.1 Euphysa ruthae | reverse complement strand
CCTTGCCTTGCCGATACCGTGCACAGAACAAAAGTTGGATGTCAGGAGAACTCTTTGAGGACTGGGTACGTGAGCTCGATCGTAAATTTGCCGTCTCTAAACGTAAGATTGCCTTGATTATCGATAATTGCACAGCCCACCCGCATGTTCAAAATCTGAAATGGATAGAATTGATATTCCTACCTCCAAACACCACATCACACACACCAATGGACCAAGGTATCAAATTGTCGAAAAAGATGTCCTTTATACACAAAAGCAAACTGTAATTTCTGATTTCTTTTCCCAAGAATAAATTGTTGAGATAAAATATTTGGTATTTTTTTTTTTATTTTTTCCTCCCCATTCCATATAAGGAAGAAAATCACGCTTAATTGGCCATTTGGTTAAAGTTTCAACAAAAACTTATTACTCGAAACTCTCTATAACTTGAACGGTTTCCAATTCCCCGTGGACATTCGAGTTATAGAGAGTCCACTGTAGCTTCTAAACTTCTTTCTAAAATTTAGCGGATTAACAGAAATAGAAATAATTTAATTTGCTTGAATTCGCCTAATATTATAAGCAAAACTTGGAGAGAATTTTTTGGTAAATGGCTATACGGTTTGATTTATATAACGAAATCTTATGTGAAAAACTATTCAAGTTTCCCTCATCTGAAACCAAGCTAGAGTATGTTTTTGGATTGAGAGCGGCTTATTAGAGTTTAGTATGTAGAGTTAGAACTAAAGAAAAACATTTTCGGATAAAAATTTTCTGCACACAAAATCCTGTAGCTTTCTCAGGGTTAATAAGGTAACCAGGCAGTTCAAATAAAAATTTAATACCTTTTTTTGTTTTTCCATGGTTGTGTTCAGGTTTTATTCTACCCATAAGAGCAGCTTGCTTTTTTTTATCATTTCACCGTACACTTCAGCGTAAGTATCATATTGCTAGGGCCATGTCTAGATTAGATAGATAGATAGAAAGATACGATTAGATTATATGAGATATTATATATTTTCCTCTTTAACCAAACTATATTATTGCAGAAAATAAAAAGTATTACGAAAAAGTTAAAAAAAAGAGTGCTAATTATAATACAGGTGTTTTTAGGGAGGGAGTCACTCGTATAGCATTAAGCTGACTGACCAAAGAGAGCGACTCCGAGAAAAATTACTTTATAAAACAAATTTAAATTTTAACTAGAAAGATTTATTTATTGAATATTTATGATTAAGCAATTTAAGCCTTGAATATGAATTAAATATAAAATTTAAAAAGAATGGAAAAACAAGAAAAGAGTTTAGACGGAGAGAATCGCTGTATTTTGCAACAAAACTGTTTTTAATTTCAGTTATTTATTTATTCCATTCACAGGTGCATTGATATTTTATAGAGTTTTTTTCCAAATTTTACACTTGTAAATATTTGTAGACCTCGCTTCAAATTTTGAATAACACGGGTATAATAAGATATAAAATCACGACTTTGACTGAAGAAATTAGAAACAGAAGCTTTTAAATTTAAAGAATCAAACACAAACAATAAATTAGAGATTCATACAAGATTATGAAATAAAGATGTGAAATATTAGAACGAAAAATTTTGAAAATAATAATTCTTAAAGCAGAACGTTGGAATAATAGTATTTTACTAAAGTGATAACTTCCACTTTGACCCCAAACAATAACTAATATGAGAAGAAAATATTGAAAAATAAATATAGCAAATTGTATTATTATTAACAAAATGACGTATTTTTGAAAGTATGCAATTAGATCGAATAAGCTTTTTAACAAGTTCGTTGACATGAGGCTTCCATGACAAATGTTCATGAAGTAAGGCTCCAATATATTTAATATACGATAAAGGAATAAGGCGTTTACCATTTAACTTAATCTTAACTTCATAATCAAAAGGGTCTATGAAAAAACCTATTCAGTTTTACCTGCATTGAAAAATTATTAAATTATTAAAAAATTATTATTGAAAAATTTAAGTCGTTAATATAAATTAAAAATAAAAGCGGACTGAGGACAGAACCCTGTGGAACCCCATAATTAATATGTTTGAAAGTTGACTTTAAAACCATTAATTATTACGAATTGTTTACGACGGTCTCGTTCAGAAGAAAACCAGTTATTAGCAATACAACGGGCACTATAATACTCAAGTTTTTAAACGTGTATACCATGATCCACCGTGCCAAAAAACCTTTTGTAAATCTATGATCCACGGTTTCAATCTACTTTTGAATTTCTTGTTGCTCATCTTTTTTACATGATTACGGTTATTTAAAAAGAAAGAAAAAGGTATCCGTGGTCGTGCTCGACTAGCAGTTGCAACAATTGACAGATTGCAAAATTTTGCAGGAATTGCAATAAGACAAAGTGCTCTCAAATTAAAAGAGACAAAAGCTGCATTCCTGGCTTCCTTGTTTCATATTGCATCCTCAAAAAATAGCACTATCCACATCGTCCTGCAGGTAGCACCGGTTGGTGCAAATATAAGCTGATAAAGTCAATTACACTCTGAGCTATAAACCAGGACCAGGCATACCACTAGAAATAGTCTATAAAATCAAACCAATATATTTAAGATCTGTGTATGCAGAATGAACTAGAGAAGTGCCTTCATGGAAAAAGACAGAATGCAAATGAAAGATTAAATGGAACAATTTTGGACCTTGTACCCAAAATCATATTTGTCTCGCTCAGTCAGTTAGAGTTCGGGTTATATGATGCTGTAACAAATTTTAACATTAACGCAAAAGCATCAACTTAAATATATGAAACTTTAACTATATCGGCCCAGAAATTTATGTAATAAACGGTACAAATGTAGAAATACGAATGGACGAAACCAAAAAATCTAGGTGACAGATATTATGCGCCAGAAAATTGAAAAAAAATGACACGATAGTAGAAAAGGAAGGTTAATTATATATATAGCTGGTGGATTTTAAAAACCTTTGATAGATTTTCACTAAATTTGGTAGATATTTTGCCTGCCTCACTGAATTTTATTTGATATTTTGATAATTTTTTAATTTACTTTTTCTCAATAGGTTTAATTTTTGACGCCGGCTTGATTTCTTGAGAACAGCTAAAGACTTTTGAATGGAATTTTCAGGGAAGTTTTTTAAAATGAAATGCTATGACTTAAACTAAATAACCTACATACATTTTATTGAGTATTATTGAGTGATAAGATTATGGCCTCTTAATTGGGAAAATTCCTCTATTTTTTTTTTTTTTTTTTTTGTTTAATTTCAATTAATGAAATGTTTTGATGTATGAAGAATTTCAAAAATTTATTAAAGACGTAAAAAAAAATTACGGTTTCCTTGCAAACCACAAAAAAAACACTGAGTTTGGCATAAAACAACACCGGCCAAAATTCTGGCACATATGGTTATTTGCTGTGGTTGTATAAATTATAAATTAGTATATTTGTATAAATTAGTTCTGTGATACAAACTGAACACTTTTTTCAAAAAAAAAACCCACGGTCAAGGCCACGAAATGAAAATAGTACAGTAGCTTTTATGCCAATATTAAAGTTCGCCACCGCATCATACCCACGAAACTTCCTGTTTCGATCGAAAGAGCAACAAAGTTACCATTGAGACATAACCTTCCTCTTTGCCTAGTACCATCAAACGGAAAATCTTTTGTATCATTAACATTGCCATTCCTTAATTCACTTACTGCACTGGACAGTGTCAGTGAAATTCTATTGTAGTTTTGTAGCATCATTGGTCTCAGCATATTCATCATTGTCAAAAACTTACCTAGGCCGGAATGGCTGTGACGGAGTGTGCACTTGGTATAAACTGATCATCTATTGATATCAAAACCTCTATCTTTCACATGGTCGTAAAGAATAGAATTTATTTTGTTGTTACACATAATACAAATAACAAGTAAATAGGATGCCAGTCTTTTTTGGTCAAATAACTTATCGCTAAACGACTACGTTGAAGACTCACGCAAGCACATACATTGATAATATTTAGGGAGTACCACTAGTTACAATAGTTCTATTGCCATTTATGCCTTTTTGTTTGGGTCCATTGATGTTGGAGCAGTAATTGCTTGTACATTTCCATTTGATGCAGATAAATTAATTAGATTTGCTATATACAGATTCGTTATTTACTATATTATTTACAGTTGAATTTGATTCAATAGAATGTTCGCCAATAACACCGCAATCTAATCTCTTTGGACTGTTAAACCTTTTCCCATATGTCATTGGAGTGTTGTTCGCCTAAGTTAGGACTGTCAAGAACGAAATATTGTGTGGCAATATAACTTGTGATTGGAAACAAAATCATTTTTATCACTAAAATATGAAAAAGCAACTCAAAATAAGATGAAACGTCATATCATAACAAGAGGAGAAATCCTATTTGATACAAATATAGGGTCGATTGAATTGAGCGGCTTACGTAAAATGTTTATGCGCTCAATACAAAAAACCAACTTGGGATACACGACATGTGGCGTTTCCATTAAAAAAGGAGAGTGTATCGGGTCGGTACGCGACTAAGATATCTAAAAAACGACACAAGAGCTTTTAAATGATGGTAAAAAGCTAGGTGAAGCAGTAAGACTTGCAGAAAGTGATACACACACTCCAAAATTTTTAAAGCATGGCAATACGTTAAAATTTTGAAACATGTATACGGTGAAAAAATCAGTCAAGTCGCTGTTTTCTTCCACTATTTGGAAAACGCTGATAATAAGACAAGAAATCGCTTTTGCCTGCGGACGAAGGATTTCTGTTGTAGGTCGACAAATTAACTGAAAAATTATCTTATAATACATTTATTGAGCGTACGACATTTAAGGTTTACTGTATTTGTACTCAACCATGATGTCATAAATATTGGAAATATACCAGAAAGTAGAATATAAAATTTTTTTCTAAAATTTTCACTTTTACGAAAACTTAGAATGGTTATAACTTTTGAACGAATGATGCT
This sequence comes from Euphysa ruthae, assembly GCA_035046665.1. Taxonomy (NCBI): domain Eukaryota; kingdom Metazoa; phylum Cnidaria; class Hydrozoa; order Anthoathecata; family Corymorphidae; genus Euphysa; species Euphysa ruthae. The sequence goes on along the minus strand of JAUZNK010025665.1, from coordinate 14,822 downwards.
TTTTTGGTGAAATAAAGTAATTTTCTCTATTAAATCCTATAGAAAGTAAGTCATATCAGCTTTAAAATCATTCATCAGGCTCATATTTAAAATAGTACCGTGAGAACGGGATAGCGCCTCATTAAAGCAAAAGCCTAGTTTTTTTGTCCAAAGTTAATGGTTTCCAAAAAAACACCGCAGATTTCTCAGGGCGACTTGTCTCCATTATGGATTATGCTGAATGACTCTTTTTGTTAAAATTGTACTATTTTATGCTTAGTAGTATCTTTATTTATTAAGATCGTACTGTTAATTAAAGATTATATTTTTTGACCAAGAAAATTAAAACCCCCAAAAAATAATCAAGGTAAATAAACGTCTCATTTGGAATCCTGGGTCAAATCAACTCTCACCCCTCTAAAGATACTCTGGTAATAATTAATTTTCGTTTTCGTAAATCAGTAATTTGTAAAATTCCCTCAAAGTTAAATCCTAAAGTGTTAAATTTTACAGCACAAAATGTGCCATATTTTGCATTTTTGACATCTGATTTTCTTTTGCACTTATTTTGTTAAGAGATAAGAGATAAAAAAATAAATATTTGTGACCGACTTTCCTTTATACTTTATTTAATTCATGGTTCTGATCATATTGTTAATGTTATGTTCACGATTTCCGTGGTCTCCACCTTCGACAAAATGGTTGGTTTTCTTCCTCATACCTCCATTTGGACTGTTGAGTTTAAAAGGCCACAAAAAGTTGTTTGCTTTTTTGAAATGCTTTCCAACAGTGAAGATTTCGTGAATAAGATCTTCAACACAGATTATGTTTTCATCTTTGCCAAGAACATTTTGAATAATTTGATTATCAGTGATAGGAATACGCTGAGCGTTAACCTTAGCGTATCCTCGCTTGTAGATCAATTCACGAACACTCTTCAAATTAGGATACCTAAATAAATCAGAGATTTTGTAACATTGCCACAGAATATGACCTAATTTTTTTCTTAGCTTAATGTGAGGAGGTAATAAGGTCACCTAGAACTGTAATAAGTGCACAAATACTTAAGACCTCAGTTGAGTAAATAAAAGCAGGAAGATAAATGACAATTTTGGCAATATTTAATTTCTTGTGGCTCTTATTATTTACTCACCGTTTTGGAGAGCCAATTTTTTTTTAAAGCTAGTCTTTTTTTTAATGAGTAAAAGTTTTCTCAAGATTTTTATTGACTTAAAATTAAAAACCAATTTTTAGATTCCAGATTAAGTGAAAACCTTTTTTCTATTATAACCTGATAAATCTTCAAAATCGAACCTATTACCTTGTATCTAAGATTTCCCTCAAAAAAATATTTTTAGCATTTAATTTCAACTACCTTTATATTCTAGATATTATTGAACAGATATCTGATTTACCAGACAGCTAGAAGTTTACAGATTGATATTTTAGAGCAATTATTTTTAAAAGGAGCATCAAGAGAATTTGAGAAAAAGTTTAAAAACAAAATTCCCAAAATTTTCAATGGCGGGTATTTTCCTTGATATTTAGAAAAAAATTCTAAATTGCCTGATTTTTGAATTCCCTAACTATTTCAGGTTTTACAGGTAGCGGCAACCTTCCATAGAAGTGCATTAAAAATATTATGTTTCATTCATTTATAAGTATAAGGGGAAGATCTACAAGTTATATACGAAAAATTAATTCAAAAATAATTTATAAAACTGGAAAAGAAAACTAAATTTGATCAAATAAACTTAAAAAAAAAAAAAAAAAAAAAAACAAAAAAAAAAAATTTATTTTTTTTAAGTGTGCTGATATTCTCAATCATCCAATAAATCTATATCTTGACTGGATAATAAATGCAGACAACCATAAAATTTACTCCTGGCATAATTAATTACTATTCCAGGTCTTTTTGCCTTTACAAATTTCCAGCACATAAAATTGCATTAGAACTGACTCTTTTTTTTTATTATCTAAAACCAACCGTATTATTAAAATCTCAGACTTACCCCCATGCAATAAATGGTTCAACTAGTCTTAACATCTGGAGTGATGATTTGTTTAACTTGATGAATACACCATTATTGATTTGTCGAAGCCGCATAAGCTGGAGTGCCTTCTTAACTTTAGGACTGACTTGGTTTACACTGAAATAAAACAAACATGAAACTCATCCATTACCTATACTGTGAATTAAATTAAGGTCGGAAAATTTTTGCAGTCACTTAAAGGCGTGATAATAATTACCAAACTTTTTCTGCATTAGAAGAGCCATCCATGCCATATTCAACATTCAAACGACAATATTAGGTTTGTTTTATTTGAGATAAGCCGTTATTTTTTATGGAATTAGTCAGAAAAATGAAGTACACTGGCACACCTTTCAATGAACTTAAATCAACAAATGATAAGTCATGATATAACCTGAGTTAAATTTTGAATTTAAGTCTTAACAAAATTGACTCATCAACCAAATGATCTATAGCACATCTCATCCAAAAGAAATCTAACAATTAAATCCCTACTTGTTATTTATACCATCCATCAATGGCAATTATAAAGCCCCTTAAATTCAACACCTAATATTAAATAATTGATGAAAATTAATTTAATTTAATTTAGCTGGGTTAATAAAAAACTGAATTGTGCTTAGCTTTGGAAACAAAATACATAAACACCACGATTTTCAAAGTTTATTTTTTTTTAATCCATTCCATGATAGAAAGTAATTGCATCATATAAAAGTTTTATCATTTGAATTTTTTTTTATTAAAAAATTTTTTATAAAAGATCCAGTTCAACGATAATTTAATTAATAATTCCCTTCCACTAGAAATTCTAATGCTCTTGCTTATTCAATAAGGAAAATAATACAAGACCGTCCATTCATAAATTTAACAACTGAGTTATGTGAATAACACTAATGTTACAAGTGCCAAACCTCCACTTAAGCCATCCTATGTTTCTGAAACCTTCACGGGTTGCTGCATTAACAATTTTTATCAGTAAAAATCTCTTGTTCATGAAAAAAAAAGAAGATATATACAATTTTTAATTTATTAAAAAAAATTTTTTTTTTTAAAGATATAACAAAACCACACCATCGTGGTTTTGTTCTTTTGATTTATAAAGCTTTTATGCATTTTTAAAATTTTATACTTCATTTGATCTTTTAAATAGGCTTTAAACCTACTTAAAAGTGTAATATATTTGTACACATTTGTTTTGTTTTTTAATTTTAATATCATTGAATAATTTGCTCTCATCCGCAGGTTTATTTTAAATTTTAAAATTACTTTCTTGGAAGTACGATTTGTTTACACAAAAGTGGGTTTCAAACCCAAGATGAAAATTAAGATAACATCCTTTAATAAATTTTAAAATATCATTTTGTTGTGGGTTATAATCTTAATCTTAATCAAAATTACTCATAATAACATGTATTTTTAAACAGCAGAGAAGCTTGGGTTTGAACAGATTAGTTTGGGTGCCCAAACCGGTATGCTTGTGTCAAAATCGGCCCGAATACGCTGCTGACTCTAGACGACTAAATCTCTTGCCAGCACTGAAATACCAAACTCTTTTCATCTAAATTCACATAGCTGCATTCTTGAACATCATGCTTGACTTTTTGCTGTATAAGAGTGAAGAGTAAGTTCAATTTTTTCCTATAACAAAACCATCAATTGGGACTGAGTAGGAATTAAGAGTTTCTGAAGTTATTGTTTCACCTTCCATTTCAGCATGTTGCTCTTGCAAGTACTCCGCCAAACTATCTGTCCCTAGACAATTTTCAAACCTGAATGGGTCCCTTCAGCTCCTATTCACACACTATTTCAGTCTTGATAACACATTGATTTTTTGGATGACTGTGCGTCGCTACCGGAGAAATTCTTATCGAATCAAGACCAACCAAATCCAGCAAAACAAAGATAATAAAACTGACCATTATTTTTAATTATGTTACAGAAATATGAAATATATATGGATGAAAAAAATATTTGCAAACTGTTTTGGGATCACTTAAGCTTTGAATTTGGAAATAAATTGGACAGCTTTCAAATAATAATAAAAAGAAGGATTATCTAATCATAAATTTACTGAGAATGGTATATATTTTTTGGCTCTATTGTTAATTTTTAACTAAGTTACATAAAGAAAGAAGAAATATTTCTTTAAACAACTTACCCTCTAATTCGAATGACAAAAGCCAATTTTTCCTCACTTGGAACATAAAAGTTTCCAAGTTTACGTGCAGTTCGCTTAAATCGAATTTCGTCATTTTCTTTTGTGCGGTATTCTTTCACATAGTCTTCTGCTCTTTTGAAAATAACCTTTCTTTTTTCTTTCAATTTCTAGAATAATGGCGCAAATTTTTAAATTAAGGAAAATGTGCAAAATAGCTGTTTCCCAATGACTGCAAATCGAAATTGCAAAAATGTCAAAATTCCAGGTTAAAAATAAATTGCCTCCAAATTCAAAGATAGTTTCGAATTTTTTTTCTTTTATTTTGTTTATATTAAATTTAATTTACAAAACAGAATTTCTAAAGGGCATTCAACAAAAAAAAATTTCTAATTTTTTGATGGCTGTCAGATGGATAGGGGGTCAATTTTTTTTATTTCAAGTTAAAAATGGGGATTCTCTGAATAATAATAAAAAAAAAAACATATTTATTTTATCTTCGACGTAGCCACAACTATTTTAAAACTTTATACAGCGGAAGCGAACTATTTTTTAGCTGATATTATCCCAAAAAATGGGTTGCATATATTTTAACATACCCAGATCTATATTCAATATTTTTTTTTTTATTTTTTAAAAAGCATGCTTGAAGAAATTATCTTAATAAACCAATAATACAAAACATGAGATGTATTTTCTCAAAATTGAATTTTCGTATTTTTTTCAAAAAATAAATGGCTTCATTAATATCTGTTAGCGTGAAAATGTTTTTTGCTTTGATGCTACAATCCAAAGAATGTTCCAATCCATTCAACATCAATCCAGGTGTCTGAAATAATTCATAGTATATTTTTAACCGTTAATTTGGTGTATACTAAATATCCATTCTCTTATTTCTGGTGAATAAGTCAATTACAGATGCTGTTGAGATCACGTGACCATCTGGAAGTATCCAATCTTGCATCAGTTGAAAGGCATGCGAACGAATGTAAATTTTTCACCTCCGTCTGAAACGGTTGTGTAATGTAGCTCACAAGACGCAAAAAAAAAAATACCAGAAGCATTAAAGCCATTAGTTCTGTTTTACAAAATGAAAGGTTGGTTTACCCTACTCTAGGAATTATACAGTAAGTAACAAAGTATTTCCAATGCATTTGCATTTTTAACGTAGGGCCAACAAATAATTTTCTAAGTATTTATTACAGAACAATCCTTTTTAAAACCGGACAGTGGAAGTGAGCTATTTTTAAACTTAAATTTTCCAGATTGGTTTGTACATTCTCTAATAAACCTAACCTATACTTAATATTCTGTAAAAAGCATGTTAAAGTTGAGAAAATTATCTTTAAAAATTATATAGGATTGATTACAAGAGGTATACATATTTTCATCCTCAAAATTGGCTTTTTCGGCATTTCTTAAAATTAACGTGCAAACATTTACCACAGCATAAAAATGTTTTTTCATTCCACAATTTAAAGTGTTCCAACCCACGCGCAACCCATTTAACATCAATCCGGGTGTTTGAATTAATTCAAAAACTATTTTTAAATCATTAATTTGGGGTATGTGTTAATAAAATAAGTGGTTCACCTCTCTTTGAAAAGCGTTATTTTTCAAGATAATGTAAATTTTCAAAAGAAAATGGTCAAGGATGCACTTTTACAACAATAAAACTCCATTTTAGGTTTTATTATTTCACATTTTCAGTTTTATTAAGTTATATTCAATCTCTCATTTCTATTGAATGATCCAATCACAGACACTGTTGAGAGATCACGTCACTATCTGGAATAATATCCAATCTAACAATGTGTTGAAAACTACGTAAACCAAAATGTAAAATTTTCACTTCCACTTGAAACAGCTCTGAAAGTTTTCGTTCTGGTGTACTTACAGCAAAGAAAAGCATTCGTTTGAATATTGAGTTTGAACCCACCCTTAGCTCTAGAATCCAGAGACCAATGCTTTATGCTAGGTCACACAATGATAAAATACCCTCTCCATTGCTTACTTCCACCACTGTATATAGATAAAAAAAATAAAACAGCCTAACGAAAGTAGATATAATTCAGAAATTTACATGCTATAAAAAACCTTGTAAAAATTTTGTAAATATTATCATTATCTTTTAAATTTCATGTTTTTAAATGTTTTGAAATTACATACAAAACTATAATGCTAATATATTACAATTACACACCTTTTTTGTTTGCAATCTTGCAGCAGCACGGGCAGCTCTAATCTTTTCGAGTGTTTTTCTCCGTTTAAGTATGGTCTCAGGGACACCGGGAAGTTTCTTGCTAAAAGAAAATGAAATCCAATAAAACCAGGTCAAAAAGTTTAAAAAAAAAAGCAAAATTTGTTGCATGCATGAAAATAGAATTTAAGTTAAGATTGTGAAGATAAGAGTTGATTAAAAACTAAGTAAGTTGTACATCTTAAACTAACCCATCGGCCATTTTGAATGCAAGTTCTGAAGAGATATAAATTTAGTACCGGAGTCCGTTTGTTTATAAAAGTAGCCTGTACAAGCGCCTTTGTTAGCCTGGGATTTTGTTTGTAGTTCCCATCGATCAATTTATTATATTAAACTCTATTATTATATCTACTATTTAACTAATATTCACGAAATTATGAAAACAAACAACAGTACAAAATTAAAAAAATCTCTATTTCACTATTCTCTATCAATATAGACATGGTAGAGTTAATTTTTGAAAAATAAGAAGATTCCTATCCTGTAAGATTGACGTAGCTAGGTTGAATGTAAAATGGAGGAAGATTTATTTGGAAATTTGTTTAGGTTTAGAAAAAAAAAACGAATGGTTTAGTGGTGTGTATAAACACTTTTGACATATTGTAGCATTAAGTCTAAAATCCGTACCTCAATCAAGTCGAATATAAAACATACAAAAGCAAAACTGTAGAGTAACAACTTTCAAAAACATATGTTGACACTATCTATAAAACATCAAATGTATTCTCAATAGAAAAATTGAATTTATTAAAAGTATATTTATCAAATTTTATGGTCAATTTTTTTTGTCGTTATTTATAAACATATGAATTATTTTATGTCTATTTTCTGGAATAAAATTAACTTTAAATTTAAATGGTTAAGCAGTATCATATCATGGAGAAATACTCGACAAAATTTATTTTGGAATATATTTTGGAAAAATATTAAATTAGAGTATTTTAGGTTAGTAAACAAGAATATGACAATTAGACTGGAAAAAAAATCATTAAACAGTATCGATATAAGTAAAAAGTTTGGTAAAGATTTCATATAAAGCTATATTTAACTAATAACCTTCAGGTCACGTGTTAATATTTTTACCTATTTCATTTTTTTTAGCAACTCATTGTAGCAATGTTTCTTTGCTGTATCTTTTAGAATGAGCTGTATAATTTTCTTTTCACTTTGTTCTATTTCAATTGCACATAGTAAGCCTTAAGGTAATCATCAAGATTAATTGCTTTCATTCCTGTCTTTTCAAGATTATCCAAGTAATTGTCAAAGTTCTTGTTATTCAGTTTAGCTTTTTGGCGAGCAATATCAAATTTTTTCTATTAGTTCCAAATCATCAAATAATTTTAAAAGAAGTTTGGAGGAGTTGCTGCATTCTGAATTTTTTACACGATCAACATAATTATCTGGTATTATTTCAAGAATGATTTTTTGGCATCTATTTTCAATGATGTTGATTCAAAATTTTCGCTGTTATTATTATTTAAGAAATGAACAACTCCTGATATTTCATCCTCTTCTTCCAATACATAGCTAATGTTGTTTTCTTGTCTATTTTGAATAGGTGTCTCACCATTAACTTTTTTTTTGAAATTGATGCTCAGGCGTTCATGTGATGAATTGTTGCTGATTTAATTTGTTGCAATGACGTGTTCTGTTGTAAGTTCGTGTATGGTGTTAAATCTTAAGTGCTTTCACAGTGAAAGTCACTGCTGTTGTCTGTTGATTTCAAGGGATATTTATTTGTTGTTTTAAGGTATTTCACAGAAGTTTATCTGCTTGGAACATTGCGTAACATATTTTCCCAACAATCATTAATAAATTTGAGTTCTTCTTTTATTGTTGTTGATCTAAAATGATGAATTGGCTTGGTAGAGTTTAACTTCGGTCAAAATAAAAAATGAATCCGTAATCTGTTTTTTTTCCAATATACACCTTTTTCAACTTAGTAATCAGCAATTTTTTGTAGAAGAGGTTCATATGCATAATTTTCTAGAATCTCAAAAGTTATAAGAGAATTTTCAATTTTGAGCTCTATTTCTTTATACAATTTATTAATACATGATTCCATTTGAATTTGTGTGGTTAATCCATTAAGGTCGTTGCTTACTTGAATTCTTACAATTACATTGAATATGACATCATCAGGGTGTCTGTTTGATGTAGGAGTTGAATTTTTGGCAAAATTAAACTGCCTTTCTTCTTTTTCAGTTTTTGCAGCTTTCCCTGAAACAATGATCACATCAATAAGCAACTAAACAATGGTATATAGTATTTGCCAAAAAACTTTCCTTTCTATCTGTTAATTCTTTTAGGTGATATCTAACATATTTTTGAATAATTATAAATGTTTAAATACTGTGATATACAAATTTAATATTAGCTCAAGACTACGTTGAGATTCAGGCTTTTATAATATAGACATTGTGATAGAAATATATTGGTAAGAGGATTTTTTTTTCAGGATGATTATCTAAACAATTGTTGTTTTGATTATTGTTGCTATGTAATCACTCTTTGTTTTTTTTCCCCTCAAAACTAGCATTTATAACTTTTAATAGATGCAGTCAGTTTCGTTGGAATGATGTGGTATTTCTAATAATTTTTTTTTATTATGGTTAAAAACATGTAAATGTTTCATTAGCATCTCACATTTAGATAGACCTAAATCTTCAAGATTGAACTCTAGATAATACAATATAAGACTAAGGCACTTGTACGTCATGCATAAGTTCTTTTAGTTGTTTCTCTAATGTGGCCTTAACATCATTAATTAGAAAATTTACTCCCCACTGATGAAGTTCATCAATGATTTCGTGATTTTTTAAAATTACTATAAAGTTTGGCAATACATTTTTTTTTGTCTTCACTTTAGAGGAATTTGTTGCTAAAACAAATCTTTGGCGGTCTACAATGTTTTTGTAAGCACGATAGGAAGGATAGATGAAATCAAAGCTTTGGTCAGCATTAATTCCAGCAAGAGTAATTTCCACCTCTTGCTGACCTGCCTCGAATTAAGCAGCAGGTGCATTTCATCTACTATTTCTATATTATTGTACAAAATGAGTTTTGTGAAAGTTTGAGGAACAATAAGATCTCCTATTTTATCTTTCCCCTCTTGGATCATGTCTCTCAGTTTTGAAGTAACTTGTAAGTTTGTTTCTTCTTGTCGTATTGAGACACCATTGTATAATCTGAATTAAAGAAGATTTAAATAAAGCATTTAAGCTAAAGGATTTAATGATATATATAATTACCTGAATCTTAATAATGCTTGTGGAAAACTCTTCAACCAGTAAATTCTAGCAAAATATTGTTTTAATTTTATGCTGTTGATGAAATAAAAGGAAATGGGAGTTTCAAGTCAACGTTTTGAGTAAAATTGAAATTTTAATTGATAACCTTTGATGCATTTTTCAAATACCACAACTTAAATGCATTTTAATTTAAATATATTCAATCTGTTTCTTATTTTGAATTCAGTCAAAATTATTAATACCTTTTTATTAGAATAAGACACACCATATACTTTTTTGTGCAATTGTTGTTTATAAATTTGATAGTTTATATTGGCAAGATAATTATAATAATTATAAATAATTATACTAATTGTACTAATAATATTGTTTTCTGATTCTCCAGCAAGAATTCAAAACTTAAATTTTTTTAAAGTGCTAAATGAGGCTTGCCTCAGCCTACATATGGGGCAGTCTAGATTATATTATGAACTGTTTATACATGGTTTAAAGAGTCACATTGAACAGACATTTTTCCAATAAACTGAATATTGACTGTGAAAGTCATCTAATGTTGCCAATAAAAATACCAAAAGCTTTAATTTAACCTTTTCCCCAACAACAATGCAAATTCTCATGCTATACTAACAATTTTACTATTTAAGATACTCAATTATTTAAATCGTCAAATATGCTGACCCATCCCAGATTAGATATATTAAACTAAAGTGAAGTTCTCTTTTTTCATCAAATACGGCATGGACATTTTTCCCAACTTCTCTGTTTGATTGTGATAACGATGATACATAAATTCCTTAATTATTTTTTCCAACATTATCTGTTCTGATACCAAACTTGTCTTTTAAACCGAATCGACGAGCAAGATCTGAATAATTTATTTTGGTTCCCTTTGCGTAACCAAATACTTGTATAAGGCATTAACAGATTTCCATCTAAAGTTTTCAAGAGAACCAACACGATCATAACGTTTTTTAATCTCTTAACATTAATCTCAGTATTTACTTTTCAATATAAGCGTGGCAGAAAATGACTTGACCAACAGTCCCTGTACTACAAAGCGAAACCTATAGCTTTAGATAACTATTTTCACTATCAAAGCAAATAATTGTTGTAAGTTTTTTTTAAATACAAACTTTCCATATTTTCCTAATTTTATTTTATTCATGCATTGGTGATCACTTGTAATATTTCTAATGAAAAATTTACAGTGGTTACTCTGGATTCCCTACTCCAATATTGAATATGTTTACTCGAAATGCAAATATGTCTACCTTTTGTATAATTTCTTTATTTTTCTTTGTACGTTTTTCAGCCTCTAATAATGGCTCCATGTTCTGTGATGTTCAAAATTTATTTCTAGCTCGCATTCCAAAAGTCTTAAATTACAGTAATTTTTATAATTTTATAAAGCAGAAACAGTATCAAGTTATCATGATGCAATGTAAGTTACACTATATAAGATCCACATGTTAGCTCAATTTATTTGGTTCTTATCTTATTTCACAAGTTTTGGCATAATATATGCAAAGGGGTGTTGTAAATGCATACAGGTGCATACATGGGGTGGGAAGAGAGTGTAAAAATACGACTTTAAATACGCCTTTGGACGGCTATAAAATGTAATTGAGTTGGACATTGTTAAATATCAGCTTTTATCAAAAAAAAATGGTTTACTGTAAAAATGTATATAACATTATGCTTTGATTAAATTATCAAATCTAAAACATTTTAAATATCTGTCTTAATTTTCTTGTTTGATCATCTCTATTTTTATTTCTGAATTTTAAAATTTTTGAATATTTGTGTAGCATGATGGTGGTGATCGAATTACCTGTAGACGGAAGCACTATCATCTTACCCAATGACGTCTAAATATCCGGCATTAAAATATGAGGTGATCAGATCAAATTAAAAAAAAAAAATAAATAATAATTTAAGGGTAAAAAATGCCCGTCCGAATATTTTTTCTCACACAAAGGAACCAATCTAAACACATGTATTTCCTTCAAATATGATTCAATATCATTGACAGTAGATTTAACAATACTATGTTTTCATTTTTTGTTCGTTTTATTTAGAGTATCTTTCAATTTTATTCCAAAAATCACTGCATGCACAGATTGAAATAATGTATTAAACTATTTGTCAAGCTTTTTTAATATCTCAGCTATAGCGTTTTTCGTAGCAATATATTTTTCTTTTATTAATCCCAATTTATTAGCTATTGATATATGGTTAGTGGCACGATTTGGAAACTGAGTTAGCATGCATTTCAGAAAAACTGTATCCAAACAACCCTTGTATTCACCAAGGCTAGTATTTTTTCATTGCTCGGGAGATAATTTTTCCCACTCATCCTCACCAAACACTGAAAAAAGTTCGTCAAGGTAATTGCTTTTCCAAGGTATCCACTGTTTTTTGAAACTTAGATAGAAATACTTGATAAGTAATGTTGTATCTTTAAATTGGGTTTGAAATGTATCAAAATGGTAGTGAAATTTCCTAATTTAAAAATTTCTTGATGATTCGTTAAATAGGGAGTATAACTTGACTTGAGTAAAAGCAATAAAATCTGCTACTTTTGCAACGTTACTGGATTATCAATTATTGAGAAAGCCATTATATCCATAAATATTAAAACAGCAAATATATTCAAACTTCTTTAGGGGTGACGTCCATATTCATGTTGTCACGCTTAACGGATATATGCTGATAAGTGTTTATACCACCGTCATATAGGCAAACAAAATTAATATTTTTTTTTCTCGAAGGTCTTGCTATTCTGTCCACAGCTCCAAGATGATGTTTAAAAAAAGGTCTCCGTAATGACTTTGATAGCATTTTTTTATTCTTTTACTTTTTTTCAATAAAATGCATCGTCGAATCGACTATATTGGCGAGTAGGTTTTTTTATTCCCTGGTCAAAATTGCATTGAGCGAAATGAAAACAGGCTCGGTACAAACATGAAGCTATGCACGATTCTCATCGTGCCATATTTATGCCATAAACTCATGACATTAAAAGTAGGTTTTCATTGTAAGAGAAAGTCACACACAAACCAGAAAGAAAAATGCAGATAATCTGTCTCGCCAACACAAGAAGCAAGATACCTTACTTGGCACGTCTCGCACTGAACCCACATAACATCATTATTTTTATTTTCGCTGATGGTGCATGGTGTAGCTGCACACAGTTCTTCTTCTTCATCACTTTCGTCACATTCACTACTGATCTGTCTCGCAATATGAAGAACTGTTCGTCACCTATGTTTCTTGGCAGGTTTTTTGGGCTCTCCACTTTATCAGGTCCCAAGCCGTGCTTCGTTCCACTTTGTATCTCATACGGTCATCTAGTGTCTAATGTTATGTACACAACCAGCGAAATCACATAGGTCTTGTCAAAAGAAAGGAATATTTTTAAATACCGTTTTTAGAGGTAATGTTAAAATATAAAATTTAAAAGAAAATGTTAGGAAAAACATTTTGAGGAAAATATTAGGGAAATAAGGTTTTGAGGAAAACATTTTCAGATGAGGTAAGTATTTGAGGAAAGTAATGAAAAAAAATGTTTTGAGGAAAATATTAGGGAAATAAGGTTTTGAGGAAAACATTTTCAGATGAGGTAAGTATTTGAGGAAAGTAATG
>JAUZNK010025654.1:0-19797 GCA_035046665.1 Euphysa ruthae | reverse complement strand
GTTAAACTTCTTGGCATCACTCTTGATAGTAAACTAAGTTTTCTACCTCAAGCAGAAATTATGTGTGAAACTGTAAACCTCCGAACAAATGCTTTAAATAGGATTCGTTCTAATTTAAATATTGAAAAGGCCACTAGATTGGGTAATTCTTTTATCCTTTCCTTATTTAATTATTTTCCCTTAATTTGGATGTTTTGTAGCAAAACTGCAACCAACCTAATTAACTCTAGCCATAAGAGGAAGTTCATTCTTAGCATTGACCTAGAGAACTTTCTGTTTCTAAGTTCACCTTTATTACAATATCTTTCGCTATTATCACAAGGCCATTATGATAATAGCTAATGATTGTAACTAATAATTGTGTTTTTTAAAGGATACATACTAAATAGGTTGAAATCATTGAGCATCATTCTAATGCAAAATTCTAATTACTCTTTATTCCAAGTGTCTGCTGTCTTACCAGCAAGTAGAAAAAAGAAAAAAAACTTTGAATACCATGATGCGATTTTCTTATGATATAGAGAAACATAATTTTCTTTTAATGTTTAGAGGCTGGTTACATTCAGCAGTTTGTGGTGTAACTAATAATTTGTTTTGACAAAATAGGATCTTCCCGACATCTAAAAATAAAAATTTGAATGAAATTCTTTTGCTTTCTGTACGAAGTATCCCTTTTTTCCAAGAATTTTTAAAAGAGTCTTTCTTGCATTTTGATAGTTCAAGTATAAACAGTGCTATTAAAAAGCACGTTTTAACAAAGTAGATACAACTATTCGAAACAAATTACAATTGAATCAATGGAGAAACACCACTGGCAAAACAGCATGGTTTTTCGATAAAAAATACAAATGCAAACAATTAAAGTTGCCAAAAAAAAGTAAAATTAATATAAAAAAGTTCAGAATTATAAACCACTGTAGGAAATCGCTGCCATTTTTAACAATAAATCATGCAAAAAAGACACTCGTGATTGTCTTGGCCTAACAATGGAAAGTTATAATTGCACAAAAAAATATGGGCTCTAAATTTTAGATTTACTAACAAATATTTTATGGGTCTTTATCCCAATGGTAGTTTTGCTGTTTTACGCAATAAAAGCATATATCAATTGGAAGAGGTGAAATTATAAACTAAAAATTTCAAATTGAAATTCCCACTAAAAACATCAAAATGCAAAAAGAATAGATTGAACCGCAACTAATGCAGTGTGCGAATATTTCATGAATCAATAAAATTTGATTATGAGGAGCCCCTAAGAAAGGTTGATACAAAAATTTTGAGCTACAAATTAACCCCAAAAATACTAAGCCAAAATATGAGTTCAGTTTAGTTAATACTTTCATAATTAAATGCTTTTTATTAAAACGCACAGATGAAAAACTTAAGAAAATTTTTCATATAAACAATTGCTTTCAATGAGTGTGAATTTTAAGGCGTAAATATGGTGTATGTATTTTAAGGCGTGAACAAGGTGTATGTATTTTAAGGCGTAAAGAAATAATTAATATATTGATATATCGTTTTATTAAGCTGCATGTTTCCAATCATGAGATAAATAAATAATAATAATAAATAAATAATAAAATAATACAAAATAATTTGTTAGAAACTTTCACGAATAATTTTTTATGAAATAAAAAATACTTCATTAACTGCATATTACGGATTAAACAACACCGTATTCTAAAGAAAGTGCGAAAATTTTATAAAAAATTTAATTTGTTAAATAATACTATTACGCGATATTATTTCGTGATGACTTATTAGACTGTTCATATCACTCATTATACCCTTGCTTCCGCAATTTCTCATCTAAATGTTGGTGCTATCCTTAAAGCGGATTTATATGCCTAATTTTTTCATAAACCAAGCCGGATGCTTTCAAAAATAAGATGGCTGCATTTTTCTTAGATTTCGTCCTGGTCTCAAAGTTTTAAGAAAGAAACAAAGGGTGATTTAGAAAAAAAATTTACTAAAGCAATGCAACCACTGGATTCTATAATTTACTTATTTCCTGAGTCAAGCCATTTTTTTCCAGAGCAACCAAAAATTTCAAAAATTCTTTTATAAACATGTAACAAGTAAATTTTCAAAACCGTCTATAACTCCTCGATAAATCCTTGATAACTCCTCGATAATAACATTTTCTACATTGGCAGAATACTTATTACTTCAATCTTAATATTAACTATTTCGTCATGATTTTCGTTGCTTTCAATAGAGTATAAGGAAAGAGCAAAATGTATGAGCTAAGCTTTTTCGAGGTCTTTTGGAAATCACGGTTTACAGCATTATCATAAAGTTTTAGTCAAAACAATTTTGTTTTGAAATACCATCAGTTTGTAAACGAAAAAATATAAATATCAGTTGTTTATGATTAAAACTGATTTTTTAATCTGATCGGCAATAGTAAGTTGGATTTTTCTGTCAAATTTTCTACCGGTTTTTCTCCATCATCTAATTGGATCAGTTGGATAAATATGCTGATTAACGTCATAAAAATATAAAAAAGGGGTTAATTTCTCCCTGTAAATCACTCACATGTGCCAATATTTATCTAAAATATATATTTAAATTATATATTTATATATATATTTATCTAAAATATATAGGTAAGTTCAATAATTGTCAAAACTATGCTGCTTATTTTAATTACATATGAATAAATTTTCGTAACAAAAAACTCAAAATTTTTATATCCAAAAAATTCCCAATTTTCTGTCAGCAGTATTGAAATTAACTTTGATTTGGTAACAATCTATTGGTTCGATTGAATTATTCTGTACTGTTCAGATATTACTAATAAAGAAATGGGAAGACAAAGTTTGATAAAGTGGGCGCGTATTTCGCTTCAACATTCGGCTCAAAAACCGGCACAAATTTTCTGCGGAGTCAGCAAAAAAAGAAACTTTCTTACTATAGAGAACTTTTAGCGTCACTGCCAAATGAGCTCCAGCTGCAAAGCTTGCTAGAATAGCATATGTGCAATCAAATTTAAAAGATTTTCACATAGTAATTTTACTATAAAAAATGTGAAAAAATATCATATATTTCATCGCAATTTTAACACAAAAATCGAAACTTACTTCTTTCAAAAACATAACCCTAAAAAAATTTCATCATGGAAAGTTATAACTCTCGCATTATCAGTGAAATATAATAATATACTTTATCACATTTTTGCGAAGCAATGTCGATATTTCTCAATCGTACATTGAATTTTAATTATACAAAGTCGACTAACATTAAGCAAAAATAAGTATTGTACATTTAAAATACAGGTTTTACTGCAACCTAATTCCTGTAAACAAAACGTCTTTAAATTTTATGCGTAATTGGGCAGCTTATTTTGCATTGATATTATTAATATTTAAATACATCGACCTCTTCGTTAATATATAAAATATATTAACTGTGTTGCGTGTATAAAAGAGAAAGCACACCTTCTTTCCACAAAGCAATGCAGTTTTTTTCTCCATTTGCTTTTCTTTTCGTATTTTATTTTTCTATATGTAATATAGCTTCCTTTCCCATCTCGTTTGTCCCGTTTTATTTTAATTTTTTATTATTATTATTTCTTTTTTCATCCTTAAATGGAGTTGTTGGCTTATCAAGAGATACGGGATAAACCAATATACTTTATCAAGTAGGTCACACCCTTGTTAGTATATTTTATTAATTTTGCTGGACTTCTACGGTTAATTTGATAAGGAAATAAAAGACGGGTAGAAAGGAAGGGGGCCATTTGGAAAATATAAGGATATTGCAGCGCTTGTTTACTGCAAAACCAGAAAACGAGCGTAGCCAGCTTTGCAGCTGGCGCTCATTTGGCAACTACGCGAAAATATAGTAATTATATAGTATAGGAATTATAGTAAAGAAGGTTTGATCTATTGGAAGAATAAAATAAACAAAAAAAAAAAAAATGATTTTATGGTATATAGGGTATAAATATAACGTATGCTTATACTATAAGTTATAGTGAAATAAAAAATGTTTTCAATTATATTCTAATTTAAAATGGGTTTAAACTTAACTTACCACTTTGTTTAAAAACACAAAGGTTATAATTGTTAAAACAATAGATGTTTGCATGGAAAAAATAAAACAGTTATGTTTAATGACACGAAACTAAATATTAAAATAATAGATATTTAAGAATATTCGAACAAAAACATTCAGTAGTTTCAATAAAACTTTTTTGATCAAGTTTGGTTGGTTCTGATTCTGCATTCAACTCTTGAATAAGGTTAGATCGAGAGTTTATTTTCAAAAAAATTTTAGTTTAAATGTTATTTCTTATTATTTTGTTGTTAAAATTTTAAATTTTAAACTGTTAGCCGATGAGTTAATGATATAAAATCATTTTTTATTTTTAGACAGCTCAGGACGAGCTGAGGAAATTCTTAAAAGTGTATCTCTTTTGGAATTGTAAATTGAAAAATCTTGCACTAATTTAAACTGAAATGTTTCCATCAACAAAAGTACTATGAATAGAAAAATTAGGAGCAAATGCATTGGGAATCAAATCTGATATACAATTTCCATCAAAAAAGACAACTCTGAAATCTCGAACTTGTCATTTAAATGTTTTTAGGCAAAATAATACCAAAAGTTTTTAACAAATTAAATTTAAACCATTGGAAAAAAACACCTCTGACCTAACATCATGATTTTCGAGCATGAAAGTTAAACACAACCCTTCTACTATCCAATTACACATCAAGTATCCATCCATTTCAAATACAAAATTCATATAAAACAATCAAACTCTCAAGAAATCACTGGGATCATTACCGTGAACATTAGAATTGTAAGGAAATGCCCAAATTTTATTGACATGCCATGGAGTAAAAAGGCTCACAAGTGATTAGATTAATAAAAATATTATGGAATTTTATCATAATGACGGTGAAATTGTCTGTTTGCAAAATTTCGAAAAATTCCATGAGATTTTTGAAAAAGTTGTTTTTCAAATAGTCGTGAAGGGCAAAATATTTAAATTTTCTGAAGATGTCATTTTCAATCTAAAAAATAATTGACAATTCGCTTTGAATAAACATCGGTTCTAACACCCTGCCGAAATTTAGCAACAAATTCCAATTTCTTAAAATATTATAGTAAACCAAAATATGTCAGTGCGCATTTAAATAAATAAAAGCTAAAAAATTAGAAGATTTTTTCACTAAGATTTTGAAGCTGTTTGAAGCGAAATTTCTAAGATATATTCTTATAAAATTTTGAAAAGCACTGCATTACATTTTTTTGCCTCACCATTTATTGTATCCAGTTGCTTTAAACATTCTTTGGACAAACCTGTTTAAATAAAAGTTCGGATATTTACTGCATTCTTTTTAAATAACTGTGATTTGAAGAAAATATGTTTAAAAAGCCCAGTCATCAAAACAACTTAAGCAGTATAAAGGAATTAGATATAAGTTTCTTTGATTTGTACCGGCCAAGAAAAGGTTTTTACTTTTTCTAAGATTTAGAGCAGTAAAAAAGCATATTCTATTCCTATTTATTTAGTTTTTTTTTCATATTTCTAATAACTCTTAAACGATTCATTTTATAGATTTTGCTTAACAGAGTTTTACATTCAGAGTAAAAATCTGTTCCAGACAAACCATGTTCGAAATTCTTAGAGTGATAAACGATTGAAATTTTTACAGTTGAGTCAGGATGGGTAAAAAAAAAAAGGGGGAAAAGTTCTAAAAGACTTTTAACAGCTTTTTTGTTTTATTTTAATTCCAACTTATCTGAATCATTCATGCAATTGCTTTACGCAGATGGTGCACGCGGGTAGACCTGGTCTTAAACATTGGTTACTGGATTTCAGAAATTTTCAGTTGTTAGTAAATATTCCACTAACATTTACAAGATATCATTTTGAATGTAATTTGGTTGAAATAGAAATGCATTAAATTTGGAATTTATATCAACTTTTTGTTATAAAAGCTCAATTGGAAAGCTAACTTTCGATCTCACATAAGTATCTGACATATTATATTTATATCAAACATAAACCGCTCAATACCACTACTATCGGCTATGTTTTATCTCAAACGCCAACCGTGCGTGCTCAGTCTGATTTTACGTAATCAAATTAAATTTTAATTAATTATTCATACTTTATCTCATTTATATATTCATTTATAATATAATTCTTCAGAAACCCTTATTTTAAAGACGTTTGTACTCTTGAAATGCAACTAGAATTGATAAATTCATTAAAAATGTCACCTTTAATGTTTGTTGTAACCCTACTCATTTTACCGCATTAAATATATGACAGCCTATGACGAAATCAGATTATACCAGTAAATGAAATAATTTTAGTAGTGGTTAGTTTTAATTTGGAAACGACGGTGAGTGGTTTGCTCCTCATTTTGCTACGAGTTATTTTTCTAATTATGCTTCAAAAATATATCTGCAAAGCCTCTTTTAAAGGGCTATTACAGGTGGGAACAATTTTGTTTGTCTCAAAATCGGGCTGCAGTTAAATTTGTTGAATTTCTAACCCCTAACCAAAAAAAAAGAAGAAACTTAATTTTCTGCGGTGGGGGAAATATTTGACTTGGAAATTATACCGTTTTCACGTCTAATAACATCGCTTTTTTAAAGCATCCTTGAAACAAGTTGTGATTCTCTGACATCACGCGAAAACACATCCAACTTAATATTTAAAATCACCAAAGCGATAGACGATAGATAGATAGACAGAGTCATTTGAAAAAAAATTCAATCATAATAGAGCAAAGAATCTTTTAATTTCTAGCCACAGACCTCTTCAAGTTCACACTCACCAAATTTATTTATATCGCATTTTAAAAAGTGAAAATCTTTATATAGAGGGTATTTAGCTAAATGAGATATAAATTTTAGCTAGAAACCTAGACCTTAGTCAGGTTATATTGAAGAAACTAATCTAATGAATTTAAATATATCCTAAAGGAACTTTTGTTGGTGTAATCAAAACTTAATAACTAGCTTCAGAAAAGTTCTTCTAGAAGGCTAAATGAATTTTTATAGGTCGCTCGTCTCTAATAGAATTTGGCGGTTATATATTTTTTGTAAATAATAATACCGAGATCACTTTAATTTTTGTTTAAATTTATATTAATGCAAATAATTTTGAATATCAGGGTCAAAAAAGCTGGCTATATTCTGTATAGACTAACCAAACACAAGCAAACTTATTTTTCGGATAGTGTAACAAAGAGCACTGACTTTCACACCAGATATTACAACAACATTTAGGTGATATTAACTGTAGCTACATCAAGAAACTCTCTATTGGAAGATTTTTGTATATCAGTTGGTTTCAAAGCATGGATCATCAAAAATTACGTTTGAAATCGTGTTAAATCGCTTTTACTTACCTGTTTGATACAAAGGAGAACAGATCTTTCTTTTCAACACACAGGTTAAACTTCCGCCAAAAAACTATTCATATAAATCATACTGGTGTTTCACTCGAAATAAGTTTCTCTATAGTATGAAAGTAGACTGACTGGATTATAGTGATTTTAATATCATTTTTTAAAGCGTATCAAATGAACAAGCTCTTACAAAAAAATAAAACTTTGTGATAAAATAATTTAAGATATTTTTCAAGGCAATAATAAAATACATGTGCTCAAAAAAACTTTAAAATAAAATCAAGTAGAAATTGAATGGCAAGATATAAAACAGAAATTAAGTTGCGAATGTCAAAACTAAAGAACTAAAAAATCTTGAAGTCGCGGAACTTCAAGCCAAAATTATTTTGAAAGACTTTTAAATCGCTCTGTGAGAAGTCAATTCTTGAGATGAAAAGATTATTGTATTTAAAGATAATAAAGTTTTTTCTAATGACAATCTACTAACAAACGCTTTCTATCTTATCATGTTAATATTACAGTAAGCCTAAATATCGTGAGATTTGCATCTTCCTCTAGTGTTATACATGCTTGTATATGCTTGTTTACCCATTTACCAGTTTGAAATATCAGTTCTCATAAAGTGCTTAGCGAAGTAGCTAAACTTAAAATGTATCTTTGGTAGAATTTTTATATTCAAGCTGATGGTCAAGGGCTGATGCTTCGTAAATATTTTGTCGTTGATTCTGTTAAATAGAACGCATTTAAGTTTCATGAGTGATTATTTTGCAAGTTAAATTAGTTATTAATTAATTAATTAATTAATTCATCAGACATTCACTTGAATTTGTTGAATTTAGTTTGCAGATATCGATGCTAATATAGGATTTTAGGAATGACGATTGAATCATATATTTCAATAAAAGTTTCCTAGTGACAGAAGCGTATGCCTGAATTTACCAATGTAAGTGACATTTTAGTTTCATAGATGCGATGAGTGATATGCAATAGACTAACAGTAAAAGTTTGTTCTAAAAGAAGTAGGTCAAAATGTAAATTAAGATTGTCTTTAACTTATTTATCTGCTTACTGTTTTTCTCAAAATGTCAATTAAATATTCTCTTTTCTTAATTGTTTATAGAAGAACTGATTTGGTTTTTTTTTTTTCTGCTTTTGCTTATTTTAAAAACGGATAACTCAGATTTATTCAAACACAGGAAGTTCTTATTATTATTTTTTTTTTTTTTAATTAAGCTATTCTGTCAAAAGCCAGCTTTCTTCTTACATCCTTATCGTTAAGTTCACTTGTGACCACCTCATTTGAGGTCTTCTAGCTCATTATTTCAAAGAACTTTTTTTATTCCAATATTCTTAATAAATTTACTATTTCAAATAGGGTCGCTCATCCTTAAGAGGTGACCATACAACTGTAGCCTTAATTATGCTTTCCTTAAATTACAACCTACTATAATCCTGTCTGTTAAAGCATACTAGACACAATGTCGGTCAAATCAATCCTGCGCATCCGTCTTACCATTCTAGTATCATTTTTAAGAATCTATTTAAACTAATATCCTTTATTGGCCAAGTCCGCTTTACTCACTCCTATAAAGCATAACACTTTATACACAAGCTCTAATTAGTCTAATTTTTTAACATAAAAGTTTGAAGTTGCTGCATCAAATATTGAAAAAAGGATATTACTTTCTTTTTCAACTTCTCTTACACTAGCTACCTCTCATGTCTTGTTAATGAATTTTGTTAGAGTATCACTAACTAACTAATCATCTGCATAGTGTAGCTCTTCTAGGCAACCTTATCTAATCTCCCTTGGCATAACTCTGATAAAAGTTTTTATTTAGAAAGCTTATGAGTAATATTTAAAATCTACAACATAATCTAAAATTATGAATAGCCAATTAAAAATATTAACACCAAAATATTGTGTTTTATTTTTATTTAACATGTATGTCATATTTAATATGGATGGCGTTCTTTTACAAACGCACTGATGCCGTGTTGCTCAACATAAAAGAATTGGGTTACTTTAATAAGAAATGAAGAAAAAAAATGATATAAAGTTCTATTTGGTTTTAAAATTAATTGAAAATACTCTGATTGGTTAAACAGAGAAATTACTGAAAAACAATCCGATTGACAAAAGTTGGCGGCGCCACGTCAACCTTTATGACAATAAGGTGTGGTAATGAAATTCAGGGAGATATAAATCGTTGAAAAAATGCCTGTTTATCAAAGGGGTTAAGGTAGTGCAGCTTGATTTAGAAAGCAAAAAATCGAATGTAGCTGGAGCTCATTCGGCAGTATCACAAAAAAATTCTCTATAGTAAGTAACTTTTTTATTTTTGCTGACTCTGGAAAAAATTCGGGCCGAAATTCGTTCATGTTTTTTCATATTTTGTCTTAATAATTATTTAATAAATAAAAAATTAATTCAAAATATTTGAACTGTAGAGAATAATTCAATCGAGATAATAGGGATGTTGTATCTGTTGTCTTAAACAATCCATCTAGATTTTTTGTTTATTAAAGGAAGGGAGACTCCAAAAAATGAGTTCAACTTATTTTCAAAGATGTTATTGCAAAGATTATTAAAAACTTATTAATGAAATAAATGTAATATGCCAAACCTCTTTCATGCCTTTCTGATACTTTTGCTTTTATATTTAAATTGATTGTGTCGGATAAGTTTTCTTTTTAAGGGTGCATGTTTTTCTAATAGTTCTAAAAACTTAGATTCAGAAATAGCGTATTCAATGTTCGTTTTTTTTGAAGTTGTCTAGTTTAAACTTTTTTTAGTCTCTGTGAAATATCTCTCTCGATTTTCATTTGATATATGATATTTTTAGTACTGTGATTATCATTTTATGAAAACCAGAGAATCCAGTTGAAAGTATCAGTGTATTTTGAAAACTTTGAGCGCTGTTATGTACAAATATGGCAATTGTGGTTGGGTTTTGTATATTTTTATAGCAGTTATAATCGTTTAAAAGGTTTTTCGCATCAAATGTATATAAAAAATCTTTCGAGGAAGGATCTGAAACTTCAACATTAAATTCACCTGCTAATAAAAGTTTATGGTAAAAACTAAAATAAATATCTAAATTTCTAGAAACTGCTTTAAAATAATAATTTTTTATTTGACTGGTTGGATGTTATGTTTCGAAAAGAAGCCATTTTTGTTTTGTTAAGTTATTAATCTCAACTGAAATTCCTTCTATATCATCTGGAAAAGCATTTTTAGTCATTAATTTGCTAGTAATATAGTTTCTAACAAAAATAATAATCCCACCGCCGGTTCTATTTCGATCTAGTCTATAAGGTTTTGAATAGCCATATATTAAGAATTGTGAATTCGGTAAACTGTCATCGAGCTTTGTTTCAATAAACTTTATTATATTTATTATGTTAGTTAAATAGTTAATGCCTTAACATTTTAAACTTAAACGCTAAAAAGTTCACATTTAAAGTCCCAATTATTATATTATTATGAATTTTAGTCCTTAATACATTTAAAAACGATTTTTTTCATTATCTTTCTGGCTAGATATCTTTGTGATTAAAAAACTTTCTTTGTTAATTTTTGTTGCAAAATAGCTTATCGAAAATTTCTGTTTTTCAACCATGAGTCAAAACTGATTTAAATGTCTTATAAAATTATTTGCTAGTAATTCTGTTCTGTTCCTTTGTTTATTAAATGTATACCAACACGCCATGAAAAAAAAATCTAACTTTATAACATAATTGTTAATTGAACCAGCTGATTAAAGGTGTGATAACAATTTTTAACTGACAGAAAATGGTAAAAAACCTCTTGAAGAAAATAAATCTTTTTACCACTGTCCCAAAAATTAAATTAGTTCAACATCATGTGTTCTGATGAAACAAATTTACTTAACTTAATTCAGCAATGATATTAAAAATATATTTTATCATCAAAAGGATATATTATTATAAATCTCAAAAGCAAACTGCAGTATGTGTAGAATTTGCCATTTCGGTCCCAACCCTTTTATTAAAAAAAATCTTTAATAATCGAAGCTTCGGTTCTTGACATTTAGTGCCAGGTTTTTCTGTCCACTCGAAATTAAAAAAAAAAAAAAAAATTAAAGCAAAGTTGCACGGTTGCATGATTTCAACTTGAATAGCTAAAAGTAGCAGTTTTTATAACCCAATCTAAGATTGGGTTTCATTGACAACCCCAAAATCATGAAAACGTACAATGTTAGATTACGTGTGTTTAAAATTATTAGAAAGTTAGATTTTGTGAAACAAATTTCAGAGATTTTCATGAAAATAGAAAGAAAATTAAATAGATATTCATTTTATTAAACGCAGGCTTCGTTTTAAGGCCATGAATGAATTTTATTTTAATTATTCTTTTTCATGATGGAAATTTAATGTTAAAATTAGTAGAAAGCATGAGCAATTTTTTATAACAATAACTAATTTTTGTAACAAAAGCAATTTCAGGACCAGTTTTACACCTTAAAATTTATTTTAATTAGTGAAATTTGATACTACAAATTATGGAAAATAACCATCATCTTATTTTGATCTTTCAATGGCAAAACTAGTTAATTTCGAATGTATTAAATGAATAAAAACATATAATAAAATGTACGTCAAAAATGGGAAAGGCAGCAAAGAAATTTCCTAGAAATAACTATTGTTAACTCAAGAAATTTGCAAAATTAGTATTCAAAAGCCGCTATTGCTATTGATACAGGAGCATCTTGCCGGTAAACGCTAAAGGCGCTTCTAAAAGTTTCATGTCACAGTCTGTAAAGATTGCTTCTCGGAGGTTCCCGGAGCTTCTCGGAACTCTTAACTTCCAACAACTTCCATCGTTTGTAAAAACCTTCATGTTCTTTTAATGACCTATAAATTGGAAAAACAAAAAATAGCATTCTTTTCTGTGTAAAATGTCAACAATATAGCATAACAGAAAAAATTGCGATTGAACCTTTTAAAGTAAATGGTGTTTATAACTGAATGTACACAAAGACACATTCAGCCCCAGCTATTACCGTGGAAGAATGAATTCAATGGAAATAACCGAGCTGTAAAAACCCCTAGCCTAAACCGGAAAAGCTGGAAGGAAATTTAAACAAAATTTTGGCGTACACTGTTTAAAAAGCTTCTCCAAAACAGAAATTTTTGACCTGTCCTCAGTATGTCTACTTTGAAACAGTTTTTATTTCACACGTTTGATGACTGACTATATCATCTGTGAATTATATAATTATAACTGATAGAATTATAGGAAAATAAAAACTTAAATAGGTATTTTCTTTCCACCATCTTTCGTGAAAAAAATCAGGAAATTTATACTTATACAATCTGATATGACTTAAAATATTTAAAATATTAAGATATGAAATTAAAAGCATATCATGACGTACAAAGTTACCACCTAAATTTTTCTTTTTATATTTCGATGAAATTTTGTGGGCGAAATTAGTAACAATCAACTGACTTATATAGGATGACTTAATCATCTTCAATTCAGCAATGATTATAACAAAATTTAAAGAATTTATTTAATCCTCAGAGATTTGTCAACCTGATACAAGAATCTCAGTTTCAAATTTTACTTTATTAATTAAAATTTAGGAGTAAAAGATATTATTGTAAGTCTAAATGCGCGTAGAGACCTGGAAGTAGTAACTTTAGTAATATAATTTGAAGATTATTTGAACATAAATCTAGCAATAATTACTGAGCTATGAAAGTAAATTTAAGTTAAAATTGAATATCTGGACAACTAATAAATCTTTTGCAATGAAATATAAAGCCTTGCTTGTGATATTCTATTATCTTTTATCTGAGGCCAATTAATCGGAGTAATCCCAGATTACTTTAAATAAAGAAGCTTTGTTATCGGATTTCACCTCTTTTTAGCCAACTTCATCTAAGATTAAAATCTGAAGAATAAAAAATATTTTTCAAATACTTAAAAAGAAGCGACTAAATTTTGAAATTAAGCGATTATAATTTTAACTTTTCTAATGGAGCCCCTTTCTTTCGTGAGACCGTAAATTTACAAAGCTTCTTAGTCTTTTGTTGTGCCATCGACTAGATCGACTAGCGACCGTTTTTAGATAATAATGTAACTTTTTGATATTGTTTTTGATTTTGTTTTCTTATCACTCGATAAAACTTGCTGATTAAATCTTCAAAGACTTATTTAGAACCATTAAATATTTAATTTCTATAGTCAAGTAAATGCTATGTGCCACTGTTTCTTTAAAATTGAATGTAAAAAAATAGACATGAATTCCAATGTATGGTCATTATTCATCTCTTGGTTTTACAAGTAAAAAGATTTCCCATTGAAAATTGAGAAATATTTTAAAATCATTATAAAAAGAATCATGAAGTCCAATTTGAATGAGAAGGAAATAATTTCAATTAAGCAATTCTAAATTTTTTTTAACCTCACCGTGTATATATTTTAGATCTATTTTCTTCGTTTAGAAATATTTATGAATGTTCCCAGCATGACCCTGTTAAGATATTTCGCATTTCTATCAGAGAGCAACACCACGTTGTGTTCGACGTTGTATTCGATCAGAACTTTCTGACTACGATAAATGTAAAGGACGTGACAGAATCTTGGACTTCAAAAGCTGAAAATTTCGCTTGCGTTGGCACAGGAAAAAATATACTATCTTGATCAAAGTAAGATGAGCGTACAAGAACAAAGGAGAATTATTAACCAGCTGAATTTCTATGACCTTGACCAAAGATAATATAAATATCAAATTCTGGTGAGTTGGTCAAGTTATATTTTTTCCTAGTTTTTCATAAATAAGGATCTTCTTTTCGGACATAGTCTTATAATAATTTAAAGGATCTTTAGTTATAATTTACATCATTTTTCGTCTTTTCTGAAAAGCAACGAATTTATAAGAAAATCCAGCTAAACATGAAGATTTAAGAAACATTAATGATTCAATCTACCTAAATGGGACAATGCAATAAAAACACGATTTGATTTAAAAGACTAAAAATGACTGAAAAACGAAGTTTTTGTCTAAATAATATGCTATAACGTCATTCATGACAAAAAAAAAAAAGAATGTAAGAACATACATTATCTGCTGACAAAAGAGTTTCGAAAGATTCGTTCTTTTTTTGTTTTTTTAACTACAATGAAAGAAATTAAATTTAATATTTTATATTAATCATGAGAAACTTATGATAAAAGACCTTATTCCTAGCAGAACAAGGACAATAAAATTATCAGAAATTTCCAAAAATCTTTCGTTTTAGCAGACTTACCCAAATTGTATACGAGAAAGAATTCTTCATTCAATAATTTTCTTCATTATCTATAATAAAAAACGCGTTTATGTTTTTACTAACCAATGAAAATTCATCAACTGAAACTCTTTCTTTATCAGAAATAATATTGATTTATTGAATATACAAAGAAAAATTCCAATGATACACAAAAACATTCAAAATTCTTCATTTTAAATAGGCACACATTATGTGTTTCTACTCTGTCAGTTCATGTTTGGTTTGAGCTTGCATTTTAGGTTTGTTAGCAGATTACGCTCTAATTTAGATAATGTATATTCAATACATAGATTTTAGGCTCTCTTTCTTCTTTGTTGTATTTCAAATATTGTGTAGCAAACAAACCGCGGCAATTTAAAAAGTTAAAAAAAAAGCAACCTTATGAAATAAACAGCTGGAACACGGAAAGAACATCGTTTTTACCAAAACAAAAATAAAGCTAATAAGCCTATTTGAGGCATTTTTTTACTAGGATTCACCTCATACTTAACGAAGAAGTAGTATTTACATTTTAATACATCTTAATTTTTTCATCAACAAAAATTCTCATTCAATGTTCTGTAGTGAAATTCCAATACGATAAACACAACTAAGAAAAAATGATTTCTTGAATACCAGCACATCATTGTCTACGTTTTGATCGAAAAATTTATGACAAAAGTCAGTTTTAGGAAAAATAAACAAGATCATTCCCAAAATTGCCTTAGCTCAATTAAAATCCTTTTGTGACATTATATCGGACAATAGCAAGTGTCAACATAGACACACGACTTCAAGAATGGCCTGAATTTCAAATCTCCACATCTAACCTTCATCTAGTCCGTATCTTTAACAAGGGAAAAACACTAGCTTTGATTAATCTGTGAAAAGATGTATGCCCATAGAAACAGATATATTATAGAGATAAAGATATTGTGATAAAATAATTAATGGGCAGAAAAAAAAGCTGTATAAAATTACGAATAATTATAAGCAAAAAAAGATCCAAAAAAAGACCAATACTGAGCCAGTAATATAAGCTTAGTCTTAAGAGTAAAAATTGAATGTAGGGTTCTTCCCGTAAACAGCGTTTTATCTTTCTGCATTCATTATTTTTTCAATGATGACTTGCCAATCAAGTTTTAAAATCAAAACTAAGGTGGAGACCAGGTATTTTTACACACATGATTGTTATACGGGGTGAAAACTAGGCTTGGGGTGGAAATCAGAACTTTCCCAATGATATGCTATGTCAATAAGTCAATACTGAAAACCCTTAAGCGAGAGAGGGTCCCAGAATTCATTTGTGGGAAATTTTTGTGAACATTTTATTAACATTTCTGCAGGGTCAACACTCCAGTTGACCTTTAGTAGACATAAATGTTTCTACGTGCAACAGGATTAAATACGTCGTTTGAAACAAACTTGAGTAAAAAAAAAAACCTGCACTGTAATGTTTTAAGGCGTCACCGCTTCTAATTTTATTCAAAAATTTTTTTTTTTATTTGCATGTTTTTATATATTTTCAAACCAATAGATTCAAAAAAACCACACTATAAAAAATTGTCTTGAGCATATGTGCTACAAATTACTCTTTTCAATGTAACCTCTATAATTTTATATTCCTAGCAACAGGCATAGAAACCTACTTAGGGTCCAAAAAAAGCTTTCTCCTAAGCAGAAGGTATGTATGTCCATTGCGTCCGCACCACATTTAAAACAAAGCCTATAAAATTTGACATATTTTTTGGTAAAATGTTTAAATCATGCAGAGACAAGAAAATTACTGGTTGTTATAAAAAAAGAAAGGGATTTAATGGAAAGAAACTTACCGTAAATATAAATAAGTTTGCAAATTCTAATATGTTGTTGTTCGCTTTTTCTTCTGCTGTGAGTGAATTACTCGAGGAAAGCCAAACAGAAAAAATCTCTCTACATCTGTGTCTGCAAGTGAAGTTGAACATGTTCTAACATCTACTAGTACTTCTAACCAATAACAGATATCGGATAATAAATATGTCCATTTTATCAGATGTTTTTATTTCGCTTTTATGTCCAGAGTGGAAGAGGTAATGCTATTAATAATGCATTATTTCTTATTATGCGTTCAATGGGGAATGGCTGCGTTGGAATTACAAAATCCATGACAAAGACGAACCTAGCGGAAACAACAATAAGAATAATAACGAATAGTTTTTCAAAGTGATCGAAAAAGATTGCATCCATCACAAAAATTTTTGCGGAGAAAACCTTGTTTGAAGCAGCGAAAGAACTTCGAAAATATACAAAATAATCTGATGATGCAATCGATGTCGATGTTTAATGTGACGGTACTTAGTAACTCAGAAGTCTCTCGTCATTGAACGGCGTGTTTTCCGCTATAGCAATCGATAGCGGTAGGCTATTAGATGTTGAGGCAATGTCCAAATTTTTTTAAGGCTGCAATCTAAAAAAAGACCTCCAAAAGAATAACCCAGCATTATACGCTTAGTGGAAAAACTTCCATATCTGTTCCTTTAACTGACAAGGTTCTGTCTGTGGTATGGAGCAAGAAAGTGCGAAGCGATTATTTCAACTATCGATTGTTCATCGGAAACTAAGACGCGTCAAATTTTTAGGAGACAGTGACAGTAAGAGAGTGATGTTAATGTTAAAAGTACTAATGCCGGTGTTGAAGTCGAAAAATTAGAGGGTGTCCAGCACTACCAAAAAAGAGTTGAAACGCGCTTACAAAACCTTAAGAAAAAAGAAATAAAAAAATCTAACCAATCGACAATTGAGAGATTACAGAATTTTGCTGGTGTTGCTATCAGACAAAATGCAGGAAGCTTGAATGATATGAAATCAGCATTTCTGGCCTCTTTATTTCATGTTTCCTTGTCAAAGAAAACAAAATTGACACTCTCCACATTGTCCTACCGGTTGCAACAGTTGGTGCAAATACAATGCTGACATAGCTAATAAAACAACAACATACAAACCTGGTCCTGCTCTTCCACTCCAAATTGTTTTTGAAATTAAACCAGTATTTTGGACCATTGTAATGACAGTGAACTAAAAAAGTGTCAGCATGGCAAAATGTAAAATTCTAATGAAATTGGGCAATTTGGGACCATGTTCCAAAATTAACATTTGTCTCGCTAAACCAACTTAAATTTGCTTTATGTGGTTCTGTGGCAAACTTTAATATTGGTACAAAGGCAACAATTAAGATATATAAAGCAATAAATAATGAACCAGGAGTGTATATAATGAGTGGAGCAACCAAAATAAATAAAAAGGTAATACAAAATGCTGAGAAAAAAAAGTTAATAGGTCAGATTCTAGGTGAGAGAATGTTGAAAAAAATGAAAAAAAGCATTAAAATAAAGTGACGTGTATGTAATATAAAGTTGGTGGATTTCCTATTTATCAACTAGATTTTGTTGTTTATTTGCTTTTATAACTGATGTTTAGTTGATTTTTGTTGAAATATCTATTAAATTACCTTTTTCTCAAAATTCTTATTTTTGCACTCCGGTCAAGATATCTCATGAACCGTTCAATATTTTTGAATAAAATTTTAATCCATGAAATACTTTAAAATGATGAAAGAAACCGAACTTTTTATATTTTTTTTTTATTCCGGTTATTGTCAAACAACTGGCTAATTTTTACCCATGAACTATAATTTTGGCTGCTGTAAACATAAATTTTGGAATATTTTCGTGGTTAGTTGGGGTTGGCAGAGTAACCAAGAATACTTAAATATACTTACATAAGTTGAGACCTAACGCTGTTATAGTGACGATAAAGCAATATGAAATAATTAATATTTTATTTCAAATAGATGATAATGAAACTAAGCTAAAATTTATGGTCAGCAACTCCCACGCCAAAAGTAGAAGGACATAATAAGATTTTAAACAAGTATCTTTATTTTATTAGCTAAATCTATGAAAATTTCTTGGTGTCCAGGTATTATTAAAATACAAATATATGGTTGAAAAGAGGTAGTTTTATCTCTATGTTTTTGGAGCTTGAAAAAAATTTTTTTAATTTCCAGTCAATAACCAATTCTTTGTAGCACAAGGTATAAATGGAGTAGTTATTCGTGATGGTACAGTCTTCAATTAGTCCTAATTATTATCGACAAAGATAAGCAGAGAAATTAGATTAGCGAGTAACTATATAAAGACAAATTTGAATATGGATGCAATTTTGCTCGTAACCTTTTTTTTGGAAACTCTCCACTTTTCTTAACTCTCTGTTCACCTTGGCAGTGTCATCGAAAATCATTTGAACTCCTCTAAATTATGACTCCCCAGTCAACATAAATTGATTTAAATTGACTCCCCAGTCAACATAAACTGATTTAAATTGACTCCCCAGTCAACATAAACTGATTTAAGTTGACTCCCCAGTTAAAATAAACTCCCCAGCTATTTCGAACTAGAAATTTAAGACTCCCTAGTGCTAACATTTCCTAGAAAAAAATGACTCACTTAGTTTATTATAACTCCCTTTATAAAATTTTAACCGTAAATGTATTATCTATATATATTAAAGACAGTAGAAAAAAGTTTTAATTGTTAGTTCTCCTCGAAAGAATTAACATGACTGAATATTTGATACAAGTAACCTATTAAACAATTAAATATACAAAATATAAACTAAACTACAAATTTAAATGTTGGAAATATGTAAGAAAACATGTTACATTTTTACTTTTGGTAACGATGATAGTTCTTGTTGTTCGAGATTAATTTTCAATTGTCTTTGCACCTTTTTGACGTCCAAAACAGCCTCCAATGACGACTATCCATCCAATATTTTGGCAGCATAAGCAATTCCGAAAGGACCGCAATTATATCCATTAAAAAGGTCGGAATAACTCTTCCAAATTCTCCCAAAAAATTCTTGTGCAATGAGTAAACAGATTTCTGCGATGATCGATTTAAAGTTGATTTCAAACTGTCACACATTTGAACTCGGTGAATAACTAAGAAACCAGTGTGAGTTACCATCGTGCAGAAGCTGGATATGGTCTTGGTAAACTGGATTGAAATATCCCTGTTTTCTTCTGGTTATTCAAAACCGATTAATAGTTGTCTTCTTTGGCAAGTGTTTTAAATACCGGCTTTAGATATAT